>JAPTHN010000137.1:600000-767281 GCA_026936325.1 Platynereis dumerilii
TTGCATGACTGAAACAGCTGTCCAACATAGGCTGTATTTCACTGGGGGGGGGGGGATTTTATTTTTTTATCTGTGGGGGGGGAGGGATTTCTATTGGGGGAGGTACTTTGATTCTTGTTGAGATCTGCAAAGAGAAAAGACAAGAAAACAGAATAGTTAGGCCTACAGAGTATAATAAAGAAACACAGGGCAGAGAGAGTGAAGCTACACAGCCAGCAAGCACTGGAGATAGCTCTAAAATCAGTAGACTTTTCTTCCTTGTTTTACCAAGCAGTCTACAGTCCATTTACGGACTACCAAGACAACAAAATGTACTTACCTCACAGAGAAATGCCACTGCAAAGCTATATCACCAATGGGATATTCCAAGATCAGTTACCTGTGATTGTCTGAAGTTTGGTCTTGAATCATTCTCATGTTGGAGTTGTTGGGTGTATACTTCTAAGAAATGTTTAGCCTACCTACTCTTCCACATGTTAAAAGATATTCATTTATGATTTCTTGCAAATGGTTGATGTACTATTTTGTAACACTATCATCTAATTAACATGCCAGTGCATCAAGCATGGTCTTTATAACTTCAAAGTTACAAAGTAAATTTTAAAAAGTATAGTTATAGATGGCGCTACTCGGCTCACTATTGCTCATTCATGATTCTTTGACTGACTTGAGACTCAATCTACTTTTTAAGTCAACTGTGATATATGTAAGCTGGGATAGAGCCACACTTTGTGATAATGCACTGTTAGTTTGTTACAGCTTAGTTATGCTTTCAATGTTGATGGTGCAATGATTCCCTACTGTGTTTTTTATTAATCACTTGTTCTTGTTAAATTTGAACTTCTGTTTGCCAAATGTATGCCAGTATAGATGGCGTTACGTGTGGTACAGAAGGAGGATTTGTTCTCTAGCGAGCTGATCTGTCTCAGCAAGCAGAGTATCGAGGTTGTCTATGAGGTCCATGAAGTTCCTTATACATTGAAACTAGTACTAGGGTATTAAATATCACTAGATAAATGAAACCCATTATCTCTAAGCAAATTGTTTATGTACATTTATCTGGTTGATCATCAACAAATTTTGTCATACTGACACATGGACCAATATTTATCATGGAATGAAAAACACTAATACCAGGGTAGACTCATTCCAACAAGAGGCCTTGGTTTTTTTGAAAAACCATTTTACCTGAGGAGGCGACCAGTTCCAAAGACAAAAACCAAAAATGACCTGGTAAACCAAATTTCAATGCAAAAACCACAATGGTTGTCTCATAAAACCACTTGATATTTTTAAAAACCGCTTTTATCCTAAATTTTTTAGAGTGTGTGAGACTGGAAATCTCTAATATTGTGTGTCAAAGATAAACCAACTCGTAATTGTAACTCATGTTGAACTAATCAGTATTTATATCGATATTCATAATATATTATGGAGTTAATTCCTCGGCATATCATCCATATAACTAGTAATAATAATAATAATAATAATAACTTAATATAGCGCTAATTCCAGTAAACTGCTCATTAGCAAACTATTCCACAGTTTTGGGGCAGCATATGAGAAAGCTCTGTCCTCAAACTTATTTTTGTTGCATGGGATAGGTTCTGCTAACAGGTGTCTATGGTTGCTTCTCAGATTGTGGTCTTGTTGGGGTTTGGCTTGAATAAGTTCTTGAATGTACAATGGTGCTCGGGAATTCATTGCTTTCCATGTGATCGTCATCAGTTTGAACTGGATTCTTGCTGGAATCGGTAGCCAATGTAGTTGCTTTCTACTGAGACTTACACTGTCATGTCTTTTCAATCTCTCAATCAATCGAACAGCTGAGTTTTGGGCAACTTGAAGCTTATTCATCAAACAGCTGGTTGTAGTATCTCATTTTCACGGATGAATGCTTGATTGCTTGTCATTGCTTTACATTGCATGTGCACTGTCTTGGTGTCATTAGAATGGTCACAGAAACGTGTTCAGTCAAATATATCCTTTAATGACCTATTTGATCTATTTGATCTTGGAGTCAGTGATTCGATTTGCGTAACATGAAAAATTGTGTCTTTTCTTTGACAAAATTAATGCAGAATCTGACGATTTGCACCGGAAGAATCTTTTTGCACCTAGATTTGATATCACATAACCTTTTTGGTCATGATGGTCATATTCAGTAAATGTGTTTTAGAACTGACAACAAAAAATGATTTAATTTCAAAAAAGAAAAATATGCGCTATTACAAAGAGAAAATATGGAGAGTCATATTAAACACAACAATGCATGGTGGTGTGCTTTAATCAGAAATATGGGAGGATGTAAGATTAAGAGTGTTTCAGTAAAAGAAGCTGTTAATTCTCCAGGAGTGGCCATTGTGAAGCTGCAAGGATTTCTAAGATCTATGTCTTGGGGCCTCCATCAAAGGACTGTTTTTGCTCATAAATTTCGTATACATATTATGATCATGATATGTGGATATTCAGTAAATGATTTTTTAAAGGAGTAAAACGTGGTTGAATTTCAATAAAGTAATATATTTGAAAAAGATGGAGTAATATTAACCACACTACTGCATGGTGATGCACTCTAATCAGAAATATGAGAGGGGAATACGATTAAGCATGTTTCAGTGATTGAATCTGGTGATTTCTCCAGGAGTGGTTGTGGTGAAGGTATGAGAGCTCAAAGACCTTGGACTAGACATTCCTGTTTATATCAATTCGTATTGTGACTCTTTTATTCAAAGAACAATTGGGAAAACATCAATCATGAAAAATGGGTGCAGTTGGCATATATGTCTTAAGCCTTTTGTTGTGCATTATGTGAATGCAACTGTAATCTTCTGACATCTGATTCCACACAAAAAAAAAAATCCTTTGCACATGCGGCTTTTCCTATTTCTAATAATCATGTGATGTGCACTGTATGTCATTGTGGTTGATAAGAAACATTTAGAATATATTTGTCAGCCTACATTTTTACATTGATTTCCACATCTGATTTTCCAGTTGGTCAGAATATCGGCTGATGTATGCAGACGATACAAGCTGATTTTGTAATATACATGTACCTGTGGAATTTAGAAAATAATTTGCGGCGCTTAATTTTGTAAAATTTCTCACTGACGCATTTGAAGTGCTAGTGCTCCACAGAGTTGAAAGTGCAAGTACTAAGCCTGGGGGGGGGGGGGGGAGTTCTCGCCCCGAAATATGACGGGGTGCTCAGCTGAGCGTCTCGCACCCAGACCCAGTAACGGAGTGCCGGGAACCCAAAAATAGGACCCTGGACTAGGGAAAATTCACCCTCAAAGAGGCTTTTTTTTCGGGTCGGCTGTATTATTTTAATTATTTGTCCCAAATAATTTCTTTTTTGCCACCACGGATGTCCTTTGGAAGGTGATTTTTACGCGAAATTCAGAGTGCTGGAAATGTTCGACCATGTCTAGGAATATTCAGACCTCATTTTAGGAACCTTAGCTAGGGAAAATTAGCCCTTGAAGAGCCCTTTTCAGCCGAGCATAGGTGTAGACCAACATATAGTGAGAACCCCCCCAGGGTACTAAGCTGAATAATTGGCTCTGTGCCAACTCTGTAGGATGACCTTTGACCCATGAGAGTCAGCCCATTTACTTTCTTTATTAATTTTTAGTTGGTTACAGTTGGCCACCCAAATCTTTTCAACATGAGTTAATATTGATTGGGCTGTCTGATAAGATTGAATGCGATTGGTTTTGGAGGGGCCTAAGTTTTGAATGAGATTGATTTGGAGGGTCGCAAGTTTTGAATGAGATCGGTTTGGAGGGGCGAAAGTTTTCATATACGTTTTTGGAATATTTCTTCAAGAAGAGCTTGTTCTTCGCGCCACTAAAAATCCGTCAGTAGTCCTACTTACAGCAATGTTGATATGTTTTTCCTGCTTGCTATATTGTAATTACTTTGACCTGATTGATTGTGCTTTCTTCATGAGCCAATCAGATCAAAGTGAAATGCTAAGTTTCAAGTTGGGAAACAGATCATGTTTGTTGAAATTGCTGTAACAATTTGCTCATGTACATTGTTCCTTGCCTTTTATGTCTCATACACTCACCAGCAAAAGAAACGCAACACTTAATTTTAGCTAATATTTTTGCAAATAAATTTTTTTGGTCCAAAACAAATATACGAAATTGATTCTATCGTTGACAAGCATAACTGCACCGAAAATCATTCAACTGCGACCATTTCCTGTCTATTTTTGGTCCGTTTTATCAAATTTGAGATTTTGCAAAAAAAGATAGGCCTACCTTACGTTCAATTTATAACCAAAAGGATGATTTCATTCGAAAGTCTGCCTAATAAAGGACTAAAAACCGAAAAATTACTTCAGCAACTTCATTTTTAGATTTTACACAAAACTTTGAAATTTTGCGTTTCACCAAGTTTGAAACACAGTGATGAAAATGATTGAGTTTCATGCCTTTTTAATTGTGATATTTTAATGAAATTTTCACAAGATGTTTCCAACATGTCTCGCAGATGCTCGACAAAAACTGAAGGCAAAATATCGATTAGAAAATTTTTTTTTTTCCATTGAAGGCCAAATTTTTAAAGTGAAAATGACAATGGCAACATAAAACATTAAAATCCCAAAACTGAATTTATGATATCGCGAGATGTTTGAGATAGCTCTGCCCTGACGTGGACTAAACTGATATTTCTAGTAAAAAGGTTCCAGGTCCATATTTTATACGTATTTTTTATTTTCAGAATGCAAGTCTCATTCCGGAAATATTCAGCAGGTGGTGCTCAACTCCAGGCTACATACATCAACCTGTAGTATGCCCACAATGGTTAAAAATCATTGATGAGTCTGGCCTGAAGCACCCCCTGTAGGAAATGTCTGGAGTGAGACTCATGCTCAGTAATTCAAGAAATTCATTTTAAAAAATCGACCGGCAACTTTTTTATTGGAACATCAATTAAGTTCATTTCAGGGCAGAGCTGTCTCAAACTTCTTGGATATCATAAATTAAGTTTTGGGATTTTAATTTTTTATGTAGTGATTTTTACTTTCAATTTAAAAATTTGGCCTTTAATGCATTGTAAGATTTTTTCGAATCTATATTTTGCCTTGAATTTTTTCGAGCATCTCTGAGACATGTTGGAAACATCTTGTGAAAATTTCATAAAAATATCACAATAAAAAATGCATGAAACTCAATCATTTTCATCACTGTGTTTCAAACTTGGTGAAACGCAAAATTTCAAAGCTTCGTGTAAAATCTAAAAATGAAGTTTTTGAAGTGGTTTTTCGGCTTTTGGTCCTTTATTAGGCAGACTTTAGAACGACGTCATCCTTTTGGTTATAATTTGAATGTAAGGACTCTTTTTTTGCAAAATCTCAAATTTGATAAATGGACCAGAGAAAGACAGGAAATGGTCGCAGTCGAATGATTTTTGGTACGATTATGCTTGTCGACAATGGAATCAATGCCATCAATTTGGTTTTGGCAAAAAAAATGTATTTGCAAAAATATGAGCTAAAATCAAGTGTTGCGTTTCTTTTGCTGGTGAGTGTATATAACTTTGAGGAAACGTTATGCAGCTATATGTTTGGCAGATGGGTTGGAACTCTGAAACACCTGCCTCATGATATGCCTAAAATTGGCCAATTAGTGGATATGACACCTTATTTCAGGCTTCATTATCACAACTGAATAGAGAATAAGCTTGGTTGATAAAAAATCACATCACACTTGCAGGTCTGAAGTGTTTGTTACTTCCTTTTGGCAAGATAGCATGTATTACAGGTAAAGGATAAAAACCACCTGAAATATGGGCGCGTGGGAGAACTGGCACATTAGTGTATAAGAAATCTGCCAACATTTGTAGCGATAGTCGTGTTGCTTTGGCGTTACCATCTCTTTCATCATCTTACTTCCAAGAGAAAATTGCCTTCTCGATTTGAACTGATGAGGCTTATTATATATTATCTGTTTTTTAATATGACAAGTTCTCAGGCACCGTTGAACTTTCACAATGAGTTTTCTGAAATAACCATACATTTACTTCAGTCGATTAAATTTCAAAAGTATGCTGAACTATTAAGAGTATGTATATTCGATCCAGTGAGTTCGTTGAAGTGTAAATTTTTTTTTTTACAAGATTAACCTAATTCTTCCTAGCAGGGATTGTTGGTTGCAAATACCTTGGGTCATATTCTTCTGCAATTGCTATAATTATTCTTCAAACTATGTGACGTAGGGTGGTTTTATTTTTGTCTTACTCGTTTTGGTGGAAATCGGGCGAAAACCTACATTAGCAGTCAACTCATCATTTCAAAGTCCCTTTTGTGAGCATGTCATTACATAAGTATAAAAATGTTCAGCTTATAGATATATATCTCAGTCACAGCGCTAGTCGAAAATCCTAAAAAATGCTCTGCTGGTGGATCTCCTTTATTTTCTCCACAAAATTGGGGAACTGTGTTTCTGGAAGCGATGTTTTGTGAGTTTTCTGACAGGTTTGTCTAAATGGTAGAATGTTTCAGAAATTCATATATAGCTTTAAAAACAAATGTTTAGGGAAAATGTTGGCATCAAATACCACACATTACAGGCAGCAATGGATCATTATCTTTAGAAAATGAAAAGAGCCACAGAAGCCATTTAAGAATAAGAAGCTAATGGAAGATGCATAGCATGCACTGCTATAAGAAAATGCTGTCCAAAAGGCCACATGTTGCTTAATCATTGATTGTTTTCGTCAGGCAAAGCTGACAATCCGCAGCTTTTAGAAAAAGGTTAAAAGGCAGGGGAGACCGGGGTAAGTTGTGCAATATTGCTTTAGGGTGATTTACCAAAAACCCAAAGCTTTATATGTAATCTCAATATCAGATATCAAAATAGAATACCTTAGCCAGAATCGAGGCAAGTTTCAGTACAACCGGGCCATTGGGAAAATCATGGTAGGCGTTCTAACAAGAAATTCTTTTAAAAAAAATAATTGTAGTTAGCTTTGTTATGCGGCATAGGGATATTTTGCATTAACAAAGAACTATTATACAAAGCCTTTCCGAAATGCACATGGTAGATGTGGCGGCTGACATTTGCCGTTCACGTGAAAACCGTGTTTGTCAAATTCAATTGAAAGGCATAAACAAATATTGGTGTTGGATATTGTTGGGTCATTAACTGGTGAGTACACAGCTTTGTGAATGGGTGGACTGAGAACCAGAGATGCAGAAAAAGGCATATTTTCAAAACCTCATAAGTGGTGAATGTAGATTAGAAGTGAATATGTAGAACACATTCTGTAAATGAGATTCACATGGCAAATATATATGATTGACATTTTCACTTCATGAAATAAGAGTTGACAGGAGATGGTGAACAATGGATGTCAATTCATATCATTGCCAAGAAAAATTAGAAAATTCAACACAATGAAATGATAAGCTGTAGTACTAATCAAAACACCTTACAACTCCTAAAGTAGTGGAACGGACAGACAACAGGAGATTCTGAAGTGAAGGTTTTATACTATTCGAGATTAGAATCAAACGTGTCGGAAATATTATATTTGGAAACCCTTTCAATGAAATTCACATGCCAAACATTGTTGTTTGACATTTTCGAACCATAAGTCATGGAGATTTTGCTTGTCAAACGATGGATTAGAATCAAACATTTCGCAAATATTATATTTGGAAACCCTTTCAATGAAATTCACATGCCACCATTGTTGTTGGACATTTTTGGACCACGAGTCGTGGAGATTTTGCTCGTCAAATGATGGATTAGAATCAAACATGTCGCAAATATTATATTTGGAAACCCTTTCAATGAAATTCAAATGCAAAACATTGTTGTTTGACATTTTTGCACTATAAGTCGTGGAGACTTTGCTTGTCAAATGATTGATTAGAATCAAACATGTCGGAAATACTATATCTGGAAACCCTTTCAATGAAATTCACATGCCAGATATTGTTGTTTGACGTTTTTGGACCATAAGTCGAGGAGATTTTGCTTGTTAAATGATGGATTAGAAGCAAAAGTGTAAGAAAAATTGTATTTGGAAACCTTTTCAATAAAATTCACATGCCAAACATTGTTGTTAGACATTTTCGCACCATAAGTTGTGGAGATTTGGTTTTCAAATGATGGATTAGGAGCAAAAGTGTATCAAAAATTATTTTCGGACCATAAATTGTTGAGATTTTGCTTTTCAAAAGATGGATTAGAAGCAAAAGTGTATCAACAAATACATTTGGAAACCCTTTCAATGAATTTCACATGCCAAATATGATTGTTTGACAATTTCAGACCATGAGTGGTAAAGATTTTGCTTGTTAAATGATGGATTAGAAGCAAAAGTGTAGCAAAAATTATATTTGGAAACTCTTTCAATGAAATTCACATGTCAAATATGATTGTTTGACAGTTTCCGAAACCCTTTCAATGAAATTCACATGGTAATGTTCATGAATGATTAACTTTAGTTGTGAAACACGATTTGGGACACCTAAAAATTGTCATCCATTGTCAAACCATCGATGCAGTTTAAAAAAAAAGAAACATACAAATTTTCTTTAAATTATTTCAATAAAATCCACATGCATGGCAAATGTAGTTTTGGATATTTTTACTTATAAAGTCACAATTACATGGGTTTAGAAACAATAAATGGAAATGAGAACACAGGAAGCAGAAAGAGAAATTGATTTAAGAATAAAACATATCGGAAAATTACATCAATCCTTGAGGCATATTTGTTTAATTTCTCCATTAGTCGGACACTCATAATATTAACAAGATAACAGCAGTGGTTTGCTTTAACAAGGAATAAAGAAACTCAGGCCTGAGGGACAACAACTGGTACCGGATCTTTTGAGAGCCTCAGAGAAATAGACATGGTATAGGTAGGCAGGGAGAAACCTCTCAAATAATAAAACAACCCATGTAATATATAATATAAAAATACTTCGCTGAAAAAAAAATTATACAAATCTCCGCCAACAAGAATGCAATGTATCGGAGTGAACCTCAGTTACTTCCCCAAATGTTGAGTTCACAGACTCCACACCTTATCCTCTTTTGCTCAGTTTGTAGCAGCGCTTAGGGGTCCGGACGGGTAGTAAATGAACTGGATCCAACTGCCGACTCCTTTGGCATTCTGAAAAGAAACTCCAAAGGTCTCCTGAATAAACAAAAATAATGCCACTTATCGGCATTATTGCACAAAAATATAATATGGTTAACAGGGGGAGAAAAAGTAATTATAAGTTTTCATAGATTTTTTTATATGAATAGTTGTGTAAAATTTGGACTATATTTCGTATTGCTGTCACTACGTTTTTGTAAATTATATTAAATATTTTTAGGAGTCAAGGATCACCAATTAATTTTCAACTCCCACTCCACTTTAAAATCAGATTTCGACTCCCGACTCATACTCCATTCCACAAACGTCCGACTCCACAACTCCAGCTCCTGGCTGAGACTCCAAAGCCCTGATTTGTAGGTTCTGCTGACTGAAAATTAATTGAAAATTCAGAAAATTTGTAAATTGGAACAAATCTTTGTAATATGAAAACCAATATTGCTGGCCAAGGGTAACTATATAGTATGTCCTAAGTTATGCAAATGGTATTTTCCTTTGAATTTGGTACAGTAAGGAGTAATTCATAAAGGAGCCCCAAAACTTGTTTTTGAAAGTTATATTGAGATGTCTGGAAAAAAGTAGCTGAACTACAAAACTGATCTTTTAAAAAATGGCAGGAAAGTTCACCTTACAATGTCAAAGGTTCATGACGAACCTTTGATGAGGAATACATAGAATAGTAGACCCTTCATTTTGAAGAAAGCATTAATAGTATTATACGCAAGCATTGTAATATTATATACAATTGAAATTATGAACCTGTTGCAAATAAAAACTCTCTTAAATCAAGCAAGTTTGTAATATCGATTATGAAAGAATTGTGTGAAAAAGTGATCTATTTTAAGTGGTGACAATTTATTTTCCAAGGGTGGAGAGGCCAGGAGATTTTTCCTCAGCGGAAAATTATTGGGGTAATGGCGGAGGTAATTATTTATTCCAAGTGAGTGAAGTCCTGGAATATTCATTCCTAAATCAAGAAGTAACACCTGGTTAAGAAAATACCCACACTAGAAGTTATTTATTTCAAGACTGCTCAAAAATAATTTATTACACCAAAACCGAGCAAGAAATTATTTATTTCAAGAAGACTCCAAGCCCCTCTTTCGGATTAAATGGTCGCCCCTACCTCAGTATTGGTGGGTGTCCTTCATATGATCACATCCAATCTCTCAGTATCTGAGCTCTATTGTTCTTGTCACATATGAATTCGGCTTATGTACCCGGTAGTCCAGTTTTTTTAGTCAGTATGCTTTTGGCTGATAATTAAAAGAACATACCTGATTCCTTTCAAAAATACTTGTCTCATGATCCTGTTCCTGACTCTTTGACCAGTCTCATTAACATTTGCAAGTATTAGCATGATGCAGCCCTGGTTTTGAGGTACCCCCATTGGAATAACATATTGCTGTCAAAACAGCTTTGAAACCATTTTCATACATCATTCTAAAAAACTAAAACAGATTCCAATTTGCTAATTTAGAGGTATATATTTTAATAATTTCTCACTATTTTGAAAATGCGGACCAGATGCAGACCAAAGTACAGACCAAGATATCAATCCTATACTGATATGCCTTGCTAATATTGTCAATTAATAAATAGATAAGTTATTTAACTTTTATCATCTTTTAAAGAAACTTCGAAGAGTGATCATATAGGCCAGAATGTGCAGACCAAGGATGCAGACCAGAATGCAGACTAGAATACAGACCAAATTTATGCAGACCAAATGCGGACCAGAATGCGGGCCAAATTTATGCAGACCAGATGCAAACCAGAATACAGACCAGATGTAGACCAAATAAAGAAATAAAAATAACGTGCAAGCACTTTAAGCGGCGTCAAAGGTTCATGACTAGTGAGGCTCTGGATGGGGTTTTTTGCCCCCCTATCCCTTGGCCATATTACTTTGTAATTCCCTGTCCCTCTGGTCTGGATGGGATTTGATAATCCCCATGTCCCTGGGCCATTACACTTTTGAATTGTGTCATTAAGATAAAGAGACTAGTGACAAGTAAAGGAAAGACTTATTAGGCTTGGGCCTGTGATCTATCTATACCTAATCTTTTTATACTTGTCTGTGTATCTGTGTGCAGGCCTCGAAGTTCACTTTTTTAATCACTTGCCCTCAGGGCAAGCTATGCTAAAAATTCACTTGCCCGGATGCTCTTCACACTTGCCTGTCCTGCATCGTACTAAACCTTATAATTTCCGAAATTTTAGAAAAAGTGACTATTTCTAAATATTTTTTTATTTAAATTGGAAGGAACAAAGATATTGAAAACAATGTCTGGTGAGTTACAGCTGCTCATAGCCTAGCTTTGGACAAGCCTCTGATTGAACCTGCTAGCTTTTTCAGAACAGAAAATAGGTCACTTTTGAACTGTTGAAAGAAACTTTCTTACAAATGTGACCTTTGAAAGAACTCCTAGAACTGATGTTGGCTGATTGCAAAAATGACCTATTTTCTGTCAAGATGAAGTTTGCAGGTCCAGGAAGAGCATGGTACCTTTGAATATATATATGACAAGCACACTCTGAATGAGGCTTGGGCCCGTGATTGGTTTTCCATTAAAACCTAGTCAGGACCTTGTTTCCTTGTTTGATCTGGTGTATTCAGATTTTGAACTATGCAGTAAGCAAAGCATGCTGATCTTTGAGGCCTGTGAATTCCATGAATGGTAATCCAATAGAGCTATAAGCTGCTAATGGGTAACTTATAGATCCATGGTAATCCAGAATAGCAATCAACATAGCAATCATGAATAGCAATCGTGAATAGCAATCGTGAATAGCAATCGTGAATAGCAATCATGAATAGCAATCGTGAATAGCAATCGTGAATAGCAATCGTGAATAGCAATCGTGAATAGCAATCGTGAATAGCAGGCTCTAGGCCCACTCAATATCATTGCTTACATGCCACGCCCTCCTCACGGAAATGCACGAAGCAAAGGAGATTCGGCTGACCCTTGACCCTTGAATTTCAGTCTATTTAGTTTCTTTATTAATTTTTTTTTCGTAACAGTGGAACACCAAAATCGACTGGGCTCAAGCAAAAATTCCATTGAGACTGTGTTTTAAGTTTGAATTAGATTGGTGAGAGAGGACGATCACTAGAGTGCTAACAAGACTTGGCCAAAATGCTTGTGGTAACAGCTGGCTGACGCCGCTAAAAAATAAAGGAATTCTAGTCTGTTTATATCAAATACATTAAATATAAATTTTGGTCTGCATGCTAGATTTTGGTCTGCATTTGGTCTGCATGCTATAATGATAGGAACTGCCACTTAAAAGACTGGCCTTGAAGTGCAAGTAAATTTAAATCTGTGGATTACAGAGTGTGATGGCTTAAATGGAATTAATAGAAACCACTTCGATTGGATGAAATTCTAGATTACAGCCTGAACAAGTGTATAATGCATTGTATAGCCCTCTTAAAATATATTTAGTTGATATCTAGCTGCTTGAGCGAGCAGAGACAGGTTTTAAATATTGCAGACCATACACTTTTTTTTAATATATATATTTTAATCTAATTATTCAGTTACGGACAACTTTTAGCATTTTTACCCATTTTATGAAAAATGAAATATATTAAAAGTTCCTTTTTTAAAAATCATTAGGCCTAAATCTATTTCAAATCATCCCTACTGTTTCCCAGTTGGTCCGCATGCATGGTCTGCACAGTTTGGTCCGCATGATTTAACCCCTTTCAGACTGGCCAGTGTTGGTCCAAGACTTGAACCAACCATGACAGCTATTAGGGAACAGACTGGCTGCCAGTATGTCTGGTCTACATGGTCCGCAAGGTCTGCATTTTACACTGACCCCAACTAATTGGCTTGGCCTTAAGCCATAGGCTTGGCCTGGCGCCTATTGTAAGGCAAAGGGAAAAGATTGTTTTCAGCATTTCTAAGACAGATACAGAGTTTTATCATGTATCAATGGAACATTTACATTACATATAACCTAAATCACCTATCCCAAGCATCGAACAGTTAATAAAGTTGTCCTGACTGTTTGAAGTTGGTGAGCAAAATCAAAAGTCAAAACATGGCATGAGTGGCAATACACACCTGTTCACCAGCTCAAGCAGCTACTCCCAGACAGAAATAGCAGATATCCATGATCCATAGGCATCCTTAGAGCTTCCCTCACATGATCCATCACTGACATGGTGTGTAATCCTTAAATTATTCCAAAACTACGACATTGAAGTCCTGATGCCTGCAAACACAGCACTCTCTCTCTCCATGTTGTTCCTCCCAAGTCAAAGAGGCCCCAAATGGGGGTTTCCTAATAACCAAATTTTGGCGGGGAAAACTTGTTCTGTGGTGTTACCAGTGCACACCATGAGCCACACTGCCACACTTGCTATGTACTTTCTCTTTGACAGTTAAGTGACATTGGAAAACATGCATATGATGTTTCAAATGTTTTGACAGCCAAGCAAGCTTTAGAGGCCCAAAGCTGAGAGGCCCAGTTGGGATATCATGACAACAAGGTCAGCCTCAGAGAAAAGACTCTTGATGATGCTGCTTGATCTTTTTCCTTGTCAATGCTCTTACTGCTATTAATTACTTTGATCCACTTATTCACTGGATCTAATTCTTGGAAAAATGAGTATTTGTTGGAAGCTCATGTGAATATTTCTAACATGAGCAAGGTCTCCTGAGACCAAAGAACACAAATATTGATGATGTCATTCAAGGGTTTCCCTCATGAGGATAGGCAAATGTGATTCTCCTTGTTTCCTTAGTAGTCTAAGTAAGAAGACCTTCATAATATGAAGACTGCAACACAGATTTCAGATGCTAACTACAAAAAGTAGGTCAAGTGGCACAACGTACTCTGTCACAACGGTACATTATGAGCTATTATGCTGAATGATGGGGCAAGTGGTTCCGCTTATTTTATGTCAAGAAAAACGTGTATTTAAACTCTTTCTTCAGATAGATAATTTGTATCCTGTTTTTGGCATTTGTCTGATGTGACATGAAGCTTATCAAACATTTATGAGCCATTTAAAGAAAATTTTAAAATGCTAGCAAGACTGGAATTATTAATTGTTTAGATGGTTGTATTACACTTTTACCACATGTTCTTCTCCATGTAAGTTATTTCACAATAAGTTTGGGCAGGGCTTAACAGACAAAAATAGATGAATGAAACATTAAATCCTATATCATACCATTGGCACAACTCACCCCAATTCAAATGGCACAACCTTTCGCAAATTGATTTTCTGGAGAAAATTAGTTGTTGAATATGCCAACATTACACGATTAAATCTAAAAATGCGAAGACTAGATATTCCTCCTAGTTCCATTACACTAGAGGAACATCGTCTTGTTACCAATATCAAATGATTGAGAAACTAGAATGTCAGTCCTTGGCACATCAAATTTTTAACAACAAATGCAGATGACAACAATTTGTCAACAAACTATTGGTTGTGTGAAATAATATTTAATTTAAGACCTAGAAAGAGTCATCCTATTACCGCTGTACACATGTGGAGTCAATTTGACATTTACCTGACATATAAACTATTTTACATTGCTCTTGAATTTCTGATTCGTATTAGGTAATGGGTGACGGGGGCGATTTTGAATGCCATTATCATGATGTAAAGGAACTTATGTAAATCACTGGGATGTGGCTAAAGGTCATGTACTGACATGAAATTGGTCTATTAGAACCCTGGTTCTCTAATTGCAGTCCAGAATATATCATTGTAAGAAGACAATATACTTCCAACAAAATTAGTCCAAAAAAAAAAAAAAAAAACTGGCATATCTTGCAGCAATGCAATTGCCATGTTTAAAGTTCATGGCAATGTGCAGAACAATGTTAGGAAAGTAGACATTTGGCTGCATGAAAAGGAAAGCTATGCAATAATTAACCTTCCTTCTTATATAATTGTGGAAAGGCTCCTGCATGTCACTGAGCAATTGTTCTTCTCTCTTATGATGACATTCTTCAAGCTTGAAATGTATAATGAAGTTTAAACATGAAGTTACTTTTCTGTTAATATTTTTCAGTCTTTCGAATATCTTGATTTTGCACAAAACTAAACTCTGCCAAAAGTTACTGCTGGGAAAAGAAAAGAGAACTAAGCACAAGGTTAAAATAAGACTAATGAGGCATTTCCCATTCCCGGTTTTCCCGCTGTGAATTGAATTTTTCCTGAGCATTATAATTATTATTTTATTTCCTCTAAAGAATAAGATTATATTATAATTTGAGTCAATTAGAGCTCTTTGCAGATTGGCGGTCCACTGGAAAGATGAATTTACTTGTTTTCAATTTGCAAGCTGGCTTTGCCATGTCATTGGCGGTTTTCTGTTGGTCTCCTATTCTTCTTATTTGATGAAGTACCTCAAGTCATTTAAGTTTGTTTATTGTCACCTATTCTGCTAGATATGATAAGCACCAAATAAACTAAATAACCATAACTGACACAAACAAAACATTCTTAAGCCAGTGACATCACATGAAAAATTTGAAAGTTGATCTTTGAAACTCCTTGGACCGGCAATCTGCACACAGCTATAAGTGGTCTAGGGAAGAGGCCCAATTTAGACTGTTGATTCAGTAATCAAAATAAAGCAAGAACTAGACACATTACATTCAACTCATTGACAAAGATCTCATATTTCCGTTGTTTCTTTATATATGATTTTTGATACCTCGCGAAAATTAGATCATGCTCTGGAATAGATGAATAGGTGTATGCTTTATAAGACCTTGTGAATTGGACATTTGTAAGTATATTCATAAGAATTTACTCTCTCCTTTGGGAGCCTTCTAAGTCAATTCAAAGATGCAATGCATGTATATATCATGACTCTTCAATTCAAAGAAACTTCAATCACAGAAAATAGGTGCAGTCAGCATAAGGCTTTCATTAGTGCATTTTGAGCGCCGGAATCTGTTTTTATTTGTGTTTTTTCTAAATTAAAAAACTTCTTTTTTTAACACCAACAACTTTTTTTGTGATAATATAAAGCCTACCCTAAAGCAATGTTATATTTCAAAGATGAGTTAACCTGCCTCAAACTATACCTGCATGTATAATTGGCTAATTTGCAGATGTGACACCTTATTTCTGGCTTTATTTTCTCAACTGAAAAAAATTAGCTGGCTAAATTGCCACATCGGATTTCCATGTCTGCTGCACATTTTAGCGAGGAGCATATTACAGGAGCAGAGTCAAAACTGTCGGGCAGTACTGATATTGAAGATAATGATATGGCACAATACTGTATAAGAATAATCTAACTGACAACTTTGTATGTTATAGCCCCCTGCCAAGGATTAACAATACAACAAGCAATAAGACTAGGTATGATCATTCAACTTTTAGCTGGATAGAAAATTGCAGCTAAAAACAGGGACCAAAAGTAGGGTCTTACTGACGCTACTGACGTCAGGATGGGTACATTTATTAGGCTGTACTGACGTCAGGATAGCAATATTTTGTGTTCTTCCTGACGGTCAGTCCGGATCATAAAAATTGGTCATCCTGACCTCTACTGCCATCATATTTGTAATGGTTTCTATGGTCAGGAAGACAGTCATTTGGCAAGGATACTGACAGTAAAAATGAGGTCTTACTAACACTGCTGACGTCAGGATGGTTACATTTATTAAGTGGTACTGACGCCAGGATAGCAATATTTTGTGTTCTTCCTGACAGTCAGTCCGGATCATAAAAATGGGTCATCCTGACCTCTACTGCCATCATATGTGTAATGGTTTCTAGGGTCAGAAAGACAGTCATTTGCCAAGGATGCTGACAGCCAAAAATGAGGTCTTACTGACACAACTGACGTCAGCAAGGATAGTTTTTTTCCACCATACTGATATCAGAACATATAATGATATTATGTTCAATTGATATCCACGGCCAATTGAGTCCTGTCAGTAAGAGTCTCAACATGTCCCACTTCTGACACGCAGTCAGCAAGGATAGATTTTTTCCATCATCCTGACGTCAGCAACAAACTAAAAATATGACCTTTCTGACGTCAGCAGTGTCAGTAAGGACCCAAAAAAGGTTCCTGTTTTTATATGGAAAATTGCCAAGAAAGCTTTCAACTACACTGTCGTCTTGTTCACTTTGGATATGATGCCTAAAGGTGTCGTTTGGCATCCCCAGGACAATAATTCAATGTAGCTTGTAAAGGCTAATAATTAATTAATTCATAAAAATTATACGCACAGGGAATACTACTGGAGAAAGTTGAATTTTTAAGATACTTTTAAAGATGAATATGTCATGTTTTGTTAAATTCGAAACTAAATCATTGATAAGGAGCTGGACCACTTGACCTAATTTCCTACTGTCTACCATTGATGTTGAGACCATTTTTTGAAGCCTCTCTTGAACTCAATTCGCTTTGCAAAATGGCCTTCAGCTGTTTCGCTGCGCGAATATAAATCTGATTTCCTTACTTTATTTGTCACTGTTTGTTCACAAAATGAAACTTAACTTTCTTCGAAGTTGTTTTTAGCTGTCAATCAAATATACCCTCTAGCCCCTTTTGGCATTCTCTTGTACACGAATAAGTGAGCACCATTTATCTATCTCATCTTGCTTTTGCTACCTGGTCATTTGGTGAATCTTTGATCTGATTCACTTATACAGGTGTGTCTAACGAATGACTAAATTCAGTCATATTCTGATCTGAATGTCAAATTTAGATGAAACGAAAGTGGATTGAGCCTGCCAAATTCAATCAAGATCAACACTAATCTTGCCGTCATGACATATTATATTAAAAGTTCCCTGCACTTCTTACAACTGCGTGGACAGTATATGGCTCCTTATCTTGACTTATACCTCCTAGATGTAACAACAATCAATTAGGTACTGAGAAACAGAACAGTTTTTTTTTACAAATAGAAATGAGACTTGGTGACACACTGAGTTGGATGCAGTGTGTTTGGAATGAAACATGTTGATATGGAAGCAGTGCTGCCATCAGGTAGTTTTTTCATGTCACCAAACTCTTGAAGATGCAGAAGATGTTTTTGAAACATAATAATGTTCGAATTGTGCCTTTTCTTCCATTGGCAGCTGTTTGTATCAAAACAATTATTTTTGCCTCTAAAAATCACTAAAAGTTTGAATGGCATTTTCAACTTCTTATTGTTTTTCAGATGTCATGATCCTTTTTTGTGACCTTTAAATTGCGAGATGCAAATAGATACCAGGAGAAGCACCTACAGTTGCATAATAAAACCTAACAAGTGCACACTCTCTAAAACTGGTTGTGTAATATGTTTGAAGAAGTTGTTAAAACTTATGTCATCAAAATGATCTGATTATTATTACTTCATGCATGTGGAATACCCGTTGATGATGTTCTGAAGTCAACGATCATGGGTTTGGTTTCTAGCCTGGCAGGTCGCAAGTGAATGGAGATTCAACCTCGAGACAGGTATATAGCAGTGGATCCTTATGACCTGCCAACGTGTGCAAGGGATGATGGGTTGATAATGATGGACTTTGAGGAGTGTCAGTGGATTTTGTGAAGAAAGATTAATAGTACAGTCACTTTTGAGGAAATAAGTGGTAATTTTGAGACAGTTTCTATAGCAGACGGGTGATGTCTGAGAGAAAAAAGAGTCTTGCCAGAGTAGGAATGGAGGAGGACGTATAAAACGGAACTTTTATAGTAATTTTATATTTGGATTAAGTAGATCATAGGCATACTGTGTTTGAACTTTTTGGGTATCGAGCGACCTTTGCCCTATTTTCACGATTTAGATGTAATACCTTTTCAAATTTTACAGCCTTTTTGGCCGAATCTTAGGGTTCTCAAATTTTTGTGGGGAATGCGTCTGCCCTGCCCCAACCCCCCCCCCCTTCTATTCTTGTATGAGGAGGAAGTCAAAATTATTTTTGAGATAGCACAGATAAGTCAAGGTGAAGATTAGTTTTAGAGCAACACATAATCGCCTTTCACCAAAGAAACACTTTCCAAGAAATCTAGCTGTATTGTCGATAGTGAAAGGTGTTGTGCAGGCGTCAACTGTGAATATACATCAAAACCTTACCAGATTACTTGTCACACCATCAGTGTGACAGATGAAATTACTGACCTTGCTCCCACCTCCAGACTATGTGGAAAAATGTAAGTTGTAATGATAACACCAAAAAGGACCAGATTCACAACTCAGCGATGATTGCAGCTCAGTTATTAAACTGACAGTTAAATAATGCAAACTTGCCCCAGAGGACTCTGAGGAGTGAGGGATTCTTTTCATAGCAAGTGTCAATGCATTGCTTTCAGAGTTGATTTTATTTTATTTTATTTTATTCAACAGCATTAACAGAGTACATTTGTAAACAATGAGGTATAACAATAATAAATAAATAATGAGGTATAACAATAATAGATATAAATGAGATGAAATTGTGCAATGATAATGATGTTAGGATCACAAATACTTGTTGCAGAGAGTGAACTTCTGACCTGAATCAGTGTTTCCAAATGTCCACTAATTTGAAAAAAAAAAAAAATTCTGTGGAATGGGTATTTTGAGGACTTGGCAGATTCTTATCACTGAGTCTCCCAAAAAAAAGGAATACATTAAAAGAGCAAGCTTCAATCAACCCCAAGACAGTTTGAGGAAAGCTTTTTAAACTTTTGGTAATGAGGTGTTCGTCTGTATCCAGATGTCATGTTCTGATATGCTCTGTCATTGTAATTGAGTCATATAGGCAAAGACTGCTTAGTGTTAGAATATAATCAATTATGTCGTTTCAAATTGAAACTTTCGGTGCTTTTTATTTCATCCTATCTTTTTAAGTAATTTAATTTAGGTTTTCTGAGTATCACATTGATGAGTAACTTTTGTTAAAACATGCAAGGAATATGGTACTTGTGCACAATCAGGAAATAATACGCAATATCTGCTTTTAATGGTTTGTGGACATCTTTTAGTTCGTTTTCTGTCTTTCACTTGTTTTATCTACTGCTGGTTTTATGCTTCCCTTTACTTCAAACTGAAAAAGTTTGAAACACTTTAAATGCTGCGTCACGGATGCACCGAGAAGCCATGAAAATGGTTACAATAGGGTTTTGACCAAGAAATAAAGTGCCCTACTTCTTTTAGAGTGTTTTATGTCTCTTTCTGGTTTTTTATTCGAAATTGAAAAATGACAGGTCAGGATGAAGTTAAGGTTTCAGCATGTTTTAAGAACAGGTCTATGAATATACTTGCGTGTTGTATGTGTACTTTTTTGTGTAGGCATAAGTGTGTTGAGACCAAGAAAGAACCTGAACCTTCTTGAATGAAATTCTGTACACCAAGATGCATAGCAACTGTGTTTTGAATGTGATATTTTTTGGGTACAAGCCTTATCCAATAATCTGCAGAACAATAAACCATGATATTGTGTAGGCCTATTCTAGAGAGCAGCCAATACATGTAGATTTGTTTCAGAGCTACTCGGGTAATAGTAGCCAACTTCATCCCCTAGGACCAAATAGTTTCCACTACAGTCCTCATTCCCAGCCAATATTTGTTTAACAGACAATAGACAATGATGTTCATTGATGTGAAAAAGAAGAGAACATGACAGAAATTATCTCACAGGGCGTAATAATTTTGTAGGAGCTAAAAAAGGATGAAATGAAATGTCAGTAAATCTCGAAGACTGGCGCCATTGATGAGGGAGTCCTCATATCTAGTAATAATCTACTGTCTGAATCTGTGAAATTTGACAGCAAACTGTGAGAAAAGTTTCCTGCCTGAGATATAGCATTTTTGCCGGAGATAAAATTGAATTAAAGAAAATCAGTGACAAAGAAATCACATTAGGACTTCAGACATTCTTGAAATGGGCTTTGTTTGACATGGATCTTTTTAGCTGCTGAAGACAGTCTCTTATCAACAACGTCTCCTGGCAACATATGGTTTTTTGCCGCTTGGATGATTGGTTTTCTGTGCTGATTTTGCTGGCCTACTTTGCAATGGTTTGAAATTGACAGTATGAACAAATTCTTTTAAAAAATGTTGTTGACATATATGTTCACCTTTTTATTGATATTTTTTGGCCACACTGGCTCATAAGTATTTCAAAGTAGTTTGGAAAATTGCGTATGATTGCTTATTGTTTAACTACTCTCGATGGGCAGCGCCGTGCTGAAGAAGTGAAGGACCTTTGATGTTCTGGGTGATCATCATCATGAACCATCTGATTAGGCCAAAAGCCATGTATAGCAAGCTGGAAAAGGGACTCAATGATCATGCTGCATGGTAATAACTAATATGTATGCTAAATCATGAAGACGGCCTCGTCAGGGCCCAATATTTTAGGAAATTTTCAAGATGCTAATTTGTAATAGACCTAACATTTTTCTGAAATACCTTATGTATCTAGTACATCTAGTACATGAATAGTGCGCACTGTTGGGGATCAGAACTATACTTCATGAACACTCACTGAAAACACGGACATAAAATCGAAAATGACCTCCGTTTAATTTTGCAAATCACCAGGGAACGATGGGGGTAATCATCAACATGCAGAAATAGTTAACTTGTAAGAACGTGGCCGATCTAGAGAGCTGCAAGAGGGCATTGTTTTACGAAAAACTGAAACAATCAAGACTTTCATTGTGTAAATTGACAATCCAGACAGACTGGTTATTTCATATCTGAAGGTGCATGAATAAGCCTAAAATTAAGAAAGTTAGGCTGACCGATGCCCGTTTTGGCGGCCATTTTGAATTCGCCATTTTCTCAAAATGCTCAAGGATACGCTCTCGTTACCCGCCATTTATGTTTTATGGAGGATCTAAGTACCCCAAATCCACTGAGAAAAAAACTTTATCCATCCGTGCAGAGTATAACTATTAATAACAGCAAACAAACAATCAGATTATTGTTTATTTTGCAAAAAATTTGTTGGGTTTTCCCTCCGGTCGGGATCTAACTGACAATAATGCATGTTAGAACCCTCCAAACGGGTATCTAACTAATACCAGGAATGAAGCTTTTCCACGTGGCATTTTGCCAGCCTATCTTAAGGACAGTTTGTCTTACGGTTGATGATAGACCAAGCGTACAGTGTATGGCTTAGCTCTGTAATACAGTTCATTGCATTTAGGCATAGAATCTGCCCAATGCAAATTTAACTGTGAACCAATTTTGTATATCAAGCATGATGTTATGGCAGAAAGAAATGTAAGTAAAAGTTAGAGTTCTTACAAAATGGATAACAGATGATGTTGCATCTGATGAGAGTTGGTTTAAAGGTGAATATGAAAAATGAAGATCAGACCAGAAGCCATACCGCGATCTCGCTGCGAGAAGCCATCAAAATGTCTGTGTGACAATAACAATAGAGACACTTATTACAATTGGGCTGTTGATCAAGAAAAGGAAGTTGTCCTACTTCTTTTTGAGTGTTGCTCTGTTGTTTTTCTTGTGTTCGAACTAGAAAAATGACAAGTCAAGAAACAATTAATGTTTAAACATGTTTTAATGGGATGATCATTAGACTTTCAGATTTTCAGGGAGACCTTGGAGTTTTCCTTGTTGGGGAATTATTAATTTTTATGGTATCAGTGACAGTAATTATTTATTTTTAATGCAAGAGTAAAAGAAATAGCTCAACAACATAAAAAAAGCACAGGTTTATAAACAGCTTAAAATCAGGCCAGTAATAAATATATTTTCATGCAACTCCACAGTGTCGTCAGCTGACATCCATTTTGAGAGTCCAGAATGTTTCATGAAGAAAAGATGTGAAATGGCTGAATTAGGCCACTTTAAGTGCAACATATAAAAAAAAAAAAATTAACCAATGCAAATTGGCCCAAAATCAAGTCTGTTAAACCTCAATGTCTGGGCAGTGGAAATAACGAAGGTGGTTCCCATGGTCACTTTGTGCATTCTTACTACAATTTGTGAATTTTTGGTGTATACTCAAATTTTGTAATAAATCTGTTAGTTAAAAAGTAGCAACGCTTTGAAAAGGCGTGCTTTTTTAATGTTGCTGAATTTATATCCATTCAGAATTAAACACTTTTAAGGCTCCCCTGCTGTCAATTTCCAAATGCATGATGTAGTGTGACTTTGTCAAGTCAGCACAGAAAATCCATCAACCCAGAAGTAAAAAATTCCTGGTTGCCCGGAGACTTGTTGACAATGATGTTCAGAGAAACATTTTCGAGAGACTTTCAGCAGCTTAGGTGTTGCCCTATCATGCAATGTACATTTTTTCATTTCTAAAATCCCACTGGGATTTCTTATCTTTCAGTTCTCTTTATCTTTAAACTTCATATTTGCAAATTTGCTATGTCTTGCCCAGGAACAATATTTTCCATTTACTTTCTTTTTCTTTCTTTTTTAACCTTCCCCTTATGAGTTAATTTCTGTCATATTCTCTTCCTCTGAAGTTGGCTGAATAACAACTTTTTTCTGTCAAAGAACACCATTGTTCATTTGTTTATGTCTCGCTTTTCAGAAAAGGTCCTATGCTGCTTCTTTGGTGATAACTTGCGTCAGTGCTCTTCAAAGATAATGCATTGAGTTTACTTGTCAGTCCTTATATCTGCTTTATCTGTACAAAACTCATTGTACTCCTGACATATTGGCAGGAAGGGTTAGAAAATAACAGGGCTAATTGGCAATTTGCTAGTCATGAAGAAGTAGGTCAATAAGTAACAAGTGCTTTTCAGACTAGCAATTTCTTAATTGCCACATCTCATTCTGAATGCCGCATTTTGATTATTTTGCTCGACTTCTCAACATCTGGCTTAAGACGGTCTGTTTTGTTGTGTTGGGCATTTCATTCTGTGAAATTTGATCCGACATGCCAGTTTAAGTCAGGAAATGACTTTCACACTTCATTACTTTGTGAGGGTGAATTAGAAAATTGTCCTTTCATTATGAATTTAATTTGATACTTGAGCCTTATACAAATTTGTCAGAACCATGCTGATGAGACTTCACGCAGCTGCACATGGATGACAGGTACATGTATGCTTAGATGTGGAGGCTATGCACATTAAGGACAATTGCAGAAGGGTCAATATTATACTACGGTGGGCTGAAAAAAACTTTTTTTGGAATTTCAATATGCCAGTGGTATAGAAAGTTGGCTATGGCCAAAAAATGAAAATTTGTGCAAAAAAAATTTTGTGGCATGCGACGTGTGCCGGGCCACTCCGGCTTTTATGAAAATGCATATTTTCATCCATTTCGCAAGCCTTTTTAGACCATTTTTTGGCCTGAGTCAGCTTCCTTGGTTTCAGAAGGCTCAATGGCATACTGAAATCTTCTTTGGATATGAAATGCCATAAACAGGTCCCTGATATTTAAGATATAGCCATTTCTGGGTAAATGTTGGGGAACAGAATTTGGGTTTTTTTGCTAAAAATTGCCCGAAACAATTAAAAATATCGGAATTGACTGCACAAAAAATTATTCCAAGTGAATTGTAATTACCACATGTCCTCCCTAATGCCCTAAAAAAACACTTCCAGCGCATTACCTGCATCAATTTGTGGTTTCAGTTTCCAGAATAGCTGAGCTACAAGGTGAAATGTCATCGTGTCGAACGTTCAGCGCATGAGTAGTATTGAGTACATTCGACAGGATGACATTTTGCCTTGTAGCTCAGCTCCTATTGCACTTGGAGCTTTGGTTGATGGCTTGTCTGATACCCCTATTAACTGGCCTCATCCCTATTTAACAATGAAATAACTGAGGTGTAATGGTAGGGCTACACAAGCTGCCAAAGTGTCAAATCTGTAAATCTGACTTTATGGAATTGCCCTAGCCCTGGGACCCATGTGTGAGCATGGGTCATGGGTCCTCCCCATTGAAATTCTTGAGATTTTGACATCCTATCAGGAGAATTGAGCTAGATTAGCCATTTTTTAGTCAATCTTCACAAGATTTATGATTCTCATTCTCAAGTCACTTTTCTTGTGACGGCACTATATTTAAAAGCACTTCCTCCACGTAAAGGGGCAAAAAAATTACTTCAAAGTGCAAAAGCACCATCAAAAATTGACAAAATTCATCAGCTTGATTGATTTCACAATAGTGATGTCATCAGATCATCCTATGACGTCACAAGCTGTTTTCTGTGACATCATGACCACAACCAGAGAATGGCCAATCAGACAACGCCATTTTTTTCAATGTATAAAGAAAAAATATCATTTCTTGAGATTCATAGGGTTAGTATTCATTCATTTTAGCATGTGGACAAATAGAAATAGGTGTCGTCAGTAGGAAATTTTGCATACTTTCAGATGGTATAATTGAAATTAACAAACTTGACATACATTTTGAGATATCTCGATTCTCCCAAACCAGGCTGTCAATAAAATCTCATTGTTTTCCAATGGGAGGATTCATGACCCCTGTCCCCAGGGGTCCAGGGCTAGAATCGCCCCTATTCTGGAAACTGAAACCACAAATTGATGCAGGTAATGCGCTGGAAGTGTTTTTTTAGGGCATTAGGGAGGACACGGGGTAATTACAATTCACTTGGAATAATTTTTTGTGCAGTCAATTCCAATATTTTCAACTTTTTCGCGCAATTTTTAGCAAAAAAAGCCAAATTCTGATCCCAAACATTTACCCAGAAATGGCTATATCTTAAATATCAGGGACCTGTTTATGGCATTTCATATCCAAAATGGCCTTCAAAGAAGATTTCAGTATTATATGCCATTGAGCCTTCTGAAACCAAGGAAGCTGACTCAGGCCAAAAAATGGTCTAAAAAGGCTTGCGAAATGGATGAAAATATGCATTTTCATAAAAGCCGGAGTGGCCCGGCACACGTCGCATGCCACAAAATTTTTTTTGCACAAATTTTCATTTTTTGGCCATAGCCAACTTTCTATACCACTGGCATATTGAAATTCCAAAAAAAGTTTTTTTCAGCCCACCCTAATATTATACTACTTACCTCTAGCACTACTGTGAAATATTATTGGAACTTACATTAATTGTTCTGAACTGCATGGGCCTAATTCAAGGAGAAAAAATAAACCTAACTGGCTGATCATCTTTACCATGATCTGACAGAAGGAACAATTACAATATGTATTTGCCATGTGTATCTGAAGACAGACTGTACATGCAGATTGATGTACTTTTTAGCACTGATGTACTCTCTTTGAATTTGATGCACTTCCACACAATTAATAAAACTATATTGAGTTTCATGTGTCTGTATGAGCATCAAAATCTGGCAGCAACTACATGTATTACATTAGCACCAAGCTATCCTTTGACAGAACATTCTGTGACTACTGTCTTCAATCTTACTGACATGTGCTTTTACAGGTTCAGCTAAACTGTCAGTCCATTCTGTCGGAGTGTGACTCTGGGAAGCAATTATTATCGTTTTCATAGCTACGTGTTTTTCAAGTTTGCAATTTGCTTCATTCCAAAACTGTGATGTCAGTCATTTAGTTGAATAATTTTGTTTATTGCAAGCACAGATTTCAGTAAACTGACAAAGTGCAGTGACACATGGATGATGTATGTTTCACTTTTTCAGCTTGTCCTTGCTGAAAGATGCTTCAATGAACTGTAACTGAACCAACAGACCAACAGACTACTTAGCCGCAAAGGAGAACTTTGCAATTACTGACCAAAAAAAGTTGTTTGAAATTTTGATGACTGGTGTCTTGTGAAAAACAGCAACACATTTTGTTTAGAAAACAATGAGGTGCTTAGATATGCGTTGTTTGTTGTGGTTGTACACAAATAGTAACATTGCTTGACAGTTTTAAATTCCTTGGTCATTAACTGTGATGTCAAACTCTAAACTCATATGTCACAGGTTGAAGATTAGACTAATCACACTCACCGATACCCTCTGATGTCACGGTTTACCTGCAAAACGAAGTTTTCAAAAAAACACGTAGCTATGAAAACGATAATAACAAGTTATAGCTGAGAACATGTCACCTCCAGCAGTTTTAGGAGACAACTGCAACATATATCTGTCACCACTGCCTTTCCCATTCAGCAGCCTTAACTACCTTGCTGCTATATTTATGCTTTGTCTTTAGCATGATCGACATTCTTGGGGCTAAAGATAGAATAACTGTTACAGTCACTGCCCATAGGCTGATCTAGCATGTTTTTGAGTGATAATGATGAATGTCCATTATACATCCAGCTTAACATAATCCTCAATCTTTTTCTGTTTGCAGGGTCTACATCATCCCTCATTGATCAGATGGCACGCCAGCAGCGATGATCTTTTTTGTAAATCTAATTCTATATCTAACACATAATTATAAATGCCTTGAAAGTCAATTATACTTACAAAAAAGGGTTGATATACACTCCTGGGCAAAAAAAATGGACCTTCGTAGAATTTACTTCATTTCAATATGCTTTGATTTTTATGGGAAATACACAACAACAAAGCTTCATTTCCTGTCAGTCAATCAATAACAACATTATCATAGTGTAGAATCGAGTTATATTTTGAATTTTTAAGCAGCACAGTTTTTTGGCTACGCTTCTTTACAACAAAATGTCCATTTTTTCCATTCACAGTTCACTACTTTCCAAGGCTCCTCTGTGTTACTGAATTTCTGTACTATTAGAGTAACATCAAAAGTCAAAAGGGAAAGCATTTCCATACTCAGATAAAATTGCTATTGATTGACTGACACGAAATGCGTCTTGCGGTTTTGTATTGAAACAATATGAAATTCTACGAAGGTCCATTTTTTTTGCCCAGTAGTGTAGGTTTTTGGGTTGGTCAATAATGGCTGATTCTATAAATTGATTCTTGTGAACATTATCTGTCAAATGAAATTGAATTCATTGGGGCTAAATATATGATTAGCAAATAATGGAAGAACACATTGAAGCCACAGAGTTGTCAACTTGTCAGTCTTCTGTTACATTGTACACACCTAACCCAAAAAATAGAATCACTGACCACTCTAGCATTGGACTACAACCTGGACTGCCACAATACTTCTCATATGTGCAAGGGCAAAGGCTTTGGGCCAGTGATTAGTAAGATTGCTGTGATTAGTAAGATTACTGTGATGTGTGCGTCTATTTGATTAATGAAAAGCCTTTGTAACAAATTGTAAAACAAACTGTTGAAACTGTATACTAAATAATGCTGCACACAGTAAGTAAGTAAGTAAGTAAGTAAGTAAGTAAAATTTTATTTTCCGTCGGTTATATCACAGCAAAACAATAACATAAGCGCACAGCGCTTGTCTCCGACGATAAAAAGCGATAAAAAGATGACAATGAATGATGAATATATACAATGAAGAATATTTAAAACCAACTTATACCTGACACAGCAGGCAAAACCCACATTGACATTTTTTAACATGTTTTATAACATTATTTTTAAAGGTAGCAAACTCATCACTTTTAAGGATATCATGCATATTATTCCATAACACAGAACCTTCATATCTTAAAGATTTAAAACCATATTTTACTGTGTTATATCTTGGTTGAACCAATAAATTTGTATTTCTAAGATTATACATTGTTTCGACATTACTTTTCTCATAAAAATTTGGTTCAATTGGTGGAAACTTATTGTTAATTATTTTATGAACTGCTTCTAGAATTAGCCTAATTCTTTTTACATATAATGGACACTTATTTGCTTTATCTAACAATTCACTACATGAAGAGTTAAAATCTAGATAAACGTAACGTAAGGCTCTTTTAAATAAACGTTCTAATTTACAAGCATCGACAATTCTGCAATAATGATATGTTAAACTACAGTAATTAAAATTTGATGAAATAAAAGCGTCTAAAATCCTCAATTTACACTGTTCACTGAGCTTACGAGACAGACGTCCAAGTACATTCACTTGTTTAGCACCTTTTGATACAATATAATCCACATGTTCACCAAAACATAGACTCTTATCAATTAACACTCCTAATAATTTAATAGTGTCGACAGGATCGATTACAATGTCTGTTATATTTAGAGAGAACTTTTCATTACAATGGAGCAACATGAATTGAAATTTATCTGGGTTGGCTTTCATATAGTTTGCACATGTGTGGAACCATGATATAGCTAAGTTACATGCTTTTTCTAGAGTAAGTTTGACAACAATCGGATCACTGTGAACACAAGACAAAGTATTGTCATCAGCATAATTATATATAACACATTCTTGTTCAAGGATGGAAATTAAATCATTTAAGTAAATATTAAAAAGAACAGGTCCTAAAATGCTACCTTGAGGAACTCCTCTTACAATATAAGACCAGTCGCTTTTATATTCATTAATTTTGACTCTTTGTTTTCTACAAGATAAATAACTATAGATTAATTTACATGAATCAAAAGTGGTACCGTATGCTTCAAGTTTAGCTATTAGCAGGCCATGTGGTATTGAATCAAATGCCCTAGATAAATCAATTGCTACGCAACCAATGGCTTTTTTGTCATCAAGAGCTAGCTTCCAATCCTCTAAACATTTAAGTATAACATTATGAACAGTAGATCTAAATATGATGTTGAATCTTGCTTGAGATGTGATTGTGACTTGCTGCCAAGAACCTCTAATGATCGTGGCACTCATGACAGATGAGACCGGAAAAGCCTCATTAAATCTTGGGAGATCTCGTGGTTATCACGTCCTTTTGTTTGTGTTGCTTAATTTCCTCTGGCAAGTAAGCGCATACTTAGCCTAGTTACTGATCATCAAAACATTTGTTTTTGTGACGCTCGATATTATGCAATATATCAAAATATTACAAGGAAATGTTTGAAGAAAATTACATAATATTATGAAGTAAGATAATCAGTGTTTTTAAAGGTAAAGTTGAGCATAATAATTATTATTGCTAGAAAATATATTAAGGTTTATTGATGTTGGACTTTCTTGCAGCTGAAGCTCTAAATGAAAATTGAAAAACCACTTTTTGAGAAAGATGTAGGTATGTTTATGAAGGTACAGTTACTTCACCATATTTCTTCACTGCTAAGAGTAAAATCATGTTGCCATTCAAAAAGATGTAGGTATGTTTCATGGTGGTACAGCTACCTGACCTTTCCTTTGTTTTATTTTTCAGTAATCTTCACAATACTTCCTTATTCATGACATCTTCACATTAAATTTAACAAGCGCATCGGGTCTTCAATGAAGAGCTACCTTCACTGTAAATTTTGAATTTTGGGTTAGCTTAATTGATTGAGTGAGATGGTTGCACAATTCCTTTGAGCCAAGATAGCGTGTTGTTTGCAAGTTACAACAACATAAAGATTATCATAACTCAAAACGGCAAGCTATCATGGCTGAAACAAATTGTGCAACCATCTCACTCAATCATTTGAGCTAACTCAAAATTTCAAATTTTACAGTGTGCTCTGTATGCTCTGTGTAACGACCCTGACATCTACATGTTTGATTAATTAAAGTTAATCACCCTGAAATACACCAGAGATACCTATCGTTTGTTTGAGCTTGCCTGGTTGCTATAAACAAAGCCTACAAAATCACATCACTGTCTGTTTTTCAATTGTGACGTCACCACAGCTGATGAGGTTGCAGTAGCCAAGCTCCCATTGCCCCTGGTGGATTAGAGACAGAAAAGCTAAATTTGCCTGTTGTGTGTAGCTTTGACTGATCGCTTGGACCACTTAGTTTTTTTTAACCAATTTACAATTAATAAAGCAAGGATCATCTGGTTAGAATTTTGAAAATATGGTAATACTCTATATATTTTTTAATGCATAAAAACGAATAATTAAAGTATTTTAATTAACATTTGAAAGTAAATTCAATTGGCCCTACTGAAAAAGTAAGTGTGGATACAACACCTTTTTGGCTGGATTTGTAGCATTTAGGCCCAGTAACATCATACTGCAATTTCAGAAATATGGTAATACTTTAGTGTGACTCTTGATTTTCTTGTTGGTGGTTGACCCTCTTTTCTGTTTTCCTTCTTCTTAGTCTTATCCTTTTGTTTCATTGCCCAATCTGGGTATCAGAACTTCCTCAAAGCCTCTCTCTTTCCTTCTTCTTTTCCTCCTCATTCAATACAATGACATCTGCTCCACACTAACCCCAACAAGTTTAAAATTACATCACAGTATGTAGCTATTTTACATATCCCACACTGAGAATAGGGATGCAAGCTGTGACACTGAGTTTACATGTGAGATCACAGTTCAACAGTATAGAAAATAACTTGTGATTAAACATAAATATGACAAGGACTGTAACATTTTGTCCAGTGTAAGTCACTTACATGTATACATTCATTTATTGGATTTTACCTGGATGACTGATCTTCATAGTCATTTCAGGATTATCCTCATTATGCCTAAGGAAATGGTAATGATGTGGATTACGAAAATTATTCCAGCATTTTGATCAAGAATGTATTTCTGAAACATAACAATAATAATGTTTAAATTATGATTTTTCCTCCATTGCTAACTGTCAGTATCAAAACAATTATATTTACGTCTGAAGAATCACTAAAGTTTTGGATGACATTTTCTGTGACCTTTGGATTGACAAGATGCAAATAGATACCAGGAGAAGCACCCACATTGCACAGTAAAACCTAATAAATGCACACACTCCAAAACTGGTTGTGCAACATGTCGGAAGAACTGCTTAACTTGTTGCAGCTTATGTCATCCAAATGACCTGATTATTATTGCTCCATGCATGTAAAATGCCCATTGGAAATACTATGATGACGTTGTGAAGTCAACGAACAAGGGCTTGGTTTCTATTTTGGCAAGTGAAGGGATATTCATCCCCCTAATAATGCTTTCATCAATCACTAATTAATCAAAACAAATAAAACACTTTCAAGGGGAGACTACATCTCGGCATCCTGTATGGGTTAACTTACAATCTTCAAAAGTCGCATTTATTATGTTACAAGCGTTTTAATTTCCATGCGATTTTGGTCCTTGGCAGTGAGAAATCAATGATAAACAAGTACTACATTTGATATATAAGGTGTGTGACGTTCTGTTGTTTCGGAACCAATCAGTTTGTCCAACCATGCTATATTAGTTGCCAAGAACATCAGAATCGTGTGCCAATTAAATCACTTGTAACTTGAACAAGCCTCACATCCAGTCTGGTGAATATGAGAACTGCATGCTGCTGCCACCTGGCACAAAAGTTGATTTTGTATGCTACAGCATTGCTGTCCCAAGAAATAGTACCAATTTCATTGCACATGCACATTCACAAGTTTCTATTCAACATTGATGTATACCAGAGTCAGACTCGGCAATCACATTCCGTAAAACGGGGTTACTTTGGCCGTTCTGTGCTACTTTGGTCGCCAAACGAGAAAAAGATTCAATGTCCTGTATCTCTCAAACCAGTATAGATACCTGGAAATTTCTTTTTGTGTCTGCTAGAGTTACTTGCCTATATTTTATGTATATTAATTTTGTTTCAATATCATGGTACCAGTGCTTCGTGTGAAGGCCATTCTGGGAAAAAGCAGATTTGCAAAAAAGTGTGATTTTGCAGGGAAGTGTCTACTTTGTTCTGGGTGGGTCAAGTGCAAGCTTAAGGTGACTCAAGCGTGGTAGTTTGATCATCCAGATTTTTCTAAAATTTTGCACAGTTACTCTATGGGACCCATACATTCCAAAAATGAAAAATAAAAAAATTTCACCGACTCGTTTGGTTGCCATGGTAACAGCATATTTGGCCTGATGACTGCTTAAAAGTTACAAATTGAGTTATTGGTTATGTACCACAGAATAAAGCACTACATGCATTTGTCACACAAAAATGTCAGAAATGTCTTCCCATGGATGTAAACCAATACATTTGGCACAAATTTGAAGAAAAAGGTTAAAATACTTTTTCCTGTAAGAGCTCAAAGGGCACCAACACACTAATTAATTGCAGATTGTGCATGCATCAATTTTGGCAGTAATCAAATTTTAGGAAAACGATCATACAGATTTTTTTTCAAATTTGCATATATCATAAACAGGTTATTGTCAAACAAATTTCCAAAAATAAACAAATTTCAGCGAGTCTTTTTTAAACTGCAGTACCATGAGTATGCCAATGTCAATTTAAAGAAATAAAGACAATTTTAGACACAGTTGACTGAAATTAGTTGAGAAAATTCTTTTGATAAAGAGGAGAAGCTGAAACTTTGAACTAGCATAGAGTAGGTGTTACTGCATTCAATAAAAAAATAATTATGCTTCTAGCTGCATTGGATCTCATTTAAATAGCAAGTTACTGGCTGCCATGCTGTAAAAAAAAAGGGAGCAGAAAATGGTAACGTCACAACTTTTTCAGGTCCTGCAGCAGTGGTGACACTATGTTGCTAGGCAACTGGCTGCTCAGAAGTATGTGCAGTGTACCACGCTTGAGTCACCTTAAGCAGTGAAAATTGTGGACGATTTTTAAAGATAATATATCAAAGTTTCAAACTACACAGGATTTGCTTATACGTTATGTAATTTAGTGAGTTTAGGGCTGTGGCCAGTGTTACCCCACATCTCCAAGTCATTGTCGGGGTTACTTTGGCCACCCCTGGAAATGGCAATTGGCAAGAGTTGGAACAATTTGTAATGAATAGCAATCAAGGAGATATAAACCTTGATTTGACAAACAGGTGTATGACCCTGAAAATTGTGTTGACTGCTATAGATGCCAAAAAAATGCCATAAATCGTCCAATGCAATAATTGCAATTTGTGTCATTTAACAAACATAACATAGCGATGATGTACTGGCTGCTAGGGAAGCTGTGAACCACCGTAGACATAATTTCACCCAAAATGGCATTAGGCAAAGTTATTTCATCTTTGATTATTTTTTATGGTGTTTGTCAACATAATGTTACATTGGTGAATTACGCAAAAAATTGAAAATAAGAATAGAAATGTAAAATGTCATATGATTGATAAATATTGTTTTAAAATGACACCTTTTATGTTTGGTGGTATATCTTACACTCTTGTGGCCTAAAAACTGGGGTTTGTTCAAACTATGTCATTCTGAGTTAGGACGCAGTAGTACACAGAGTGTGGTGCATGTATCAATACTTAATTTTTGTTCAGAAATCTGCAAATGAGTCACAATTCATTTTAGATTACGAAAATTCATTCCTTGGCTTATTGGGTGGCCAAAATAACATAACTAATTAAATTCTACTGCGGTACATGGCATTACATGCCCAAAATATAAGGGGGCCAAAGTTACCCTAACTCCTGGGTTACTTTGGCCGACCCTTTAATTATGTAATAAAACATAGAACCATCATAGATTTTGGAAAGCTTTTTGACAGATGAAAACCTCAATGTACTGGCTGTGTTATGGCACAAAACTGTTGATATTCAATGAATAGTTTTTCTCAGAACACAAATTTGGTGCTCCGAAGCAGCCAAAGTAACCCCGTTTTATGGTTTTCTAAAGAAGTAGAGAAGGCCATCAGCACACTCAGAAACAGCCCCATTTTCTTCCAGACAAAATTGTGTGAGTTCCTCAGACTGAAATGATGTGGACCGCTCGCAGGAGCTCGCGGAATAGCACACTAGTTACTAGGTGGCAACACATGACAGCATATGTTCTGAGATATCTGCCAAGGCTGGAAAAATAAGTGGCAATGTAACAGCGGTCCACTTGTAGACAGCCTCACATCATAATGCGAGTAGCTGCTAAGAAGGGAAGGCTGATTAATGATTATAGTTATGGTTGTGTGTGCAATGGGTGTGTGGTTGAGTATGCCTGTGCAGGCCAGCGGCAGCCTGAGTTTGTGGCAATCCAGTACATTTTGACCTGCCAACACAGACAAGGAATGATGGGTTGATAATTACGGGCTTTCTGATATGTCAGTGGATTTTGATTTTGAGGCAGTTTTTAACATGTATACACTAGGTGGAAGGGCAATGTCAGTGAGGAGAATCGCACTGTGGAAGGCCACAGAGGGAATGGAATCTCATACCAGAGTGTTAATAGAAGCTATACAATTGCATCTCACAGTACAATGCAATCTTGTGTATAATAGTTCAATTTTTGTTACAAAAAAAATCCTCTTTCTGTGCAATGTATTATAATCATATGGGCTGCCTACAAATTTGATGACAAGGGGGAAGTCAGCACTTTAAATCAGAGGGCACAGATAAGTCAAGTGAAGATTTGCTTCAGAGAAACAAATACGCCTTTCATAAAGAAACGCATTCCAAGAAATCTGTACAGTGATGGGCGGTTGTGCAGGTGTGAATTGCGAATGTATATTAGAACCTTACCAGCTTCGGGCCACATCAACAGTGTGATAGATCAAATTACTGACCTTTCTGTCAGATTCAGATTCAGACTACATGTGCAGACAAATTCACAACTCAACTACAACTACAGCTAAGTTATTATACTGACAGTTAAAGAATGCAAAATTGCCCAACAAAACCAGCAGCAGTGAGGAGTGAACCATTGTTTTCATAGCAAGTATCCATCGCTTTCAGATTTCATCACAACTATACTTGTTGACGAGAGTGAACTGCTGACCAGAATCAATGTCTGCAAATACTCACTAATTTGGAAAAATAATAAATTCTGTGGAATGGGTATACATTGAGGAATTCGCAGGGTCTGATCACTGGCTCTCACACAGAAATGGAATGAATTAAAAGAGCAAGCTACAATCAACCGGATTCAACCCCAACACAGCCTGAGGAAGGCTTTCTTGTCTTTTGGTTGTCAGGTTTTTGTCAGTATCCAAATGTTATGCTATGATATGTTCTGGCATTATAATTGGGTCATAGGCAAAGACTGCTGCTAAGTTAGTGTTAGAATACAATCAATTATGTAGTTTCAAACTGAAACTTTCAGTGCTTTTTACTTTATCCTATCTTTGAAAGTAATTAACATGCAAGGAATAGGTTACCAGAGCACTGTCAGGAAAAAATAATGCTTTTGATGGTTTGTGGACATCTTTTAGTCCGTTTTCTGTCTTTCACCTGTTTTATCTGCTGCTGGTTTTGTGTTTCTCTTTACTTCAAACTAAGCAATTTTGAAACACTTTAAATGCTGCATCACAAATGCACCGAGAAGCCATTAAAAATTGCCTGTGTTACTATAGGGAGACACTTGTTATAATACGATTTTGACAAGGAGAAATCTGTCTTACTTGTTTTTGAGTGTTCTGTCTCTTTATCGTTTTTTTAAATTGAAATTAAAAAATGACAGGTCTGGATGAAATTAAGGTTTCAACATGTTTTAAGAACCATGGAAATGATTGTGTTTTGGATATAAGCAGCCTGCTTTGAAATGCTAAACCTTATCCAATAATCTTCAGAAAAATAAACCATAAAATTGTGTATTCAAATTGCAACAAAGAGGTTTGTTTCATAGTTATTCAGGCAATAGTAGCCATCTACACCCCTGGGAACAAAGAGTTTGCACTATACTGTCCTCATGCCCAGTCAATATTTGTATAATAGACAATGATGTCCATTGATGTGCAAAGTTATACTAATGTGGCTAACCAGGGTAGTAGGAAATAAGACTGAAATCATCTCACAACTTCACACAAGGCAGTTCAATTTTGTGGGACGTAAAAAATATGAAATGAATTGTCAGTGAATCGCAGAGACTGGCACCATTGATAATATAAGGGAGTCCTCTTGTCTTCAGTCTGAACCTGGGAAATTTGAAAGCAGACAGTGAGAAAAATGTCGTGTCTATAATATGGAATTTATGCCTGAGATAAAAATGTATTGAAGAAAGACATTGACAAAGAAATCACATTAGGATTTCAGACATTCTTGAAATGTGCTTTGTATGACATGGATCTTTTAGCTGCTTTTAGAATGTTTCTGTGAGCATTGTTATCAGCACGTCTCCAGGCAACATATGATTTTTTGCTGCTTGCATGATGGATTTTCTGTGTTGATTTGGCTGGCCCACTTTGCAATGGTTTGAAATTGACAGCATAAAAAGTCAAGAATTGTGTTGAAATGTTCACATTTTTATTAATATTTTTGGTTACATCGGCTCATAAGTATTTCAAAGTAGTTTGGAACTTTGTATATATGCCATTGCATTTTTTTTGTCTTTGCAATTTAAACATGTACCTTGTAGAGGTTAGGGTCATAACAAACAGTTGGAAAAACTGGACGCTCACTAGGGTTGATTGATGAGATGGGAGAGAGGTCAGGAGCCCTCAACATGTTGCACATTTACCCCATGTGAGGTATCGTTTACTTGCCCAGTACAGACATTGCTAGAAGTGGCCGCCAATTTAACATCTCATCTGAACGACATGCAGCTTGGATTTTGCTCACAAAGCTTCACGAAAAATGTCAGCTTCCCAACCGGGGGATTGCACCTATGTCGGAAAAGACCTTCAGTGGAGCAAATGGGCGCCTAAAGCATTCAGCCACCCAGCAGTGAAGAAATATTGTCAGGTAGCTCCATGAAAAAGAAAAGTACCTACATCTTTTCTTCAGAATGTTGACATTCAGCAACAAAAAGTCAGTCATCACTCAATTTCAATATTCTCTGGATTTAATAATGTGCTTAACTTTTACAACCATCATTGATTATCTTACTTCATAGTATTATGCAATTTTCTTAAAAATTTCCTTATAATATTTGATATATCGCAATGCATAATATGAAGCCCCACAAAAACAAATGTTTTGATGATCAGTAACTAGGCTAAATATGCGGATACTTGCCAGGGGAAATTAAGCAACACAAACAAAAGGACGTGATAACCACGAGATCTCCCAAGATTAATGAGGCTTTTCCTGTCTCATCTGTCATGAGTGCCAGGATCATTAGAGATTCTTGGCAGCAAGTCACAATCACGTCTTAAACAAGATTCAACATCATTTTTAGATCTACTGTGTGCAGCATTATCTAGTATACAATTTCAACAGTTTGTTTTAAATTTTGTAACAAAAGCTTTTAATTTAATTTGGGGTTGGTACAATGAACCACTTGGAAAACAGATCTTTTGAATACTTATCAAAATGGCTGCACACGTTTCAGACGCAACATTGCTGCCATTTGCTACAAACTGGTGAGCAAAAGAATACAAACCGGCATATTGATCCCAGAAGCTTTGGCATCTATATGTCTTAAGATTAGGTAATATGCCTGAAGCCTCTAAAATGATATTGTGAGGGGAAGACCATTCAAAATCCATGGGGGGTGGTGGTTTGGATTTTTTTTTAAATAAATAATTTCTTGCTCAGTTTTGGCGAAATAGATAAATTCTTTTTGGCCGATCTTGAAATAAGTCATTTCTACCAGTGGTATTTCTTAATAAGGCGTAGCTTGATTTAGAAATGATTATTCAGGGACTTCTCACGCTGTTACTGACGCCGTTACCGTGAACACCAAGCCCTCCGCCTGGAAATTAAATGGTTGCCTCCTGAGTTAATGATACTTAGCCAGCTACTGTGTTAGAGTACAATGTGGTCAGGACCAAAGACTCAATGATCAAATAGATGCAAATCACAGTAATCTTACAAATAACTGCTGGAATTTACAGGACTGTGAATGCCATTGCCCTTCAAGCCCTTGTCATATAAGAGAAGTATAGTGGCAGTCTAGGTTGTAGTCCAATGCTGTCTAGTTACCAGAAAATATGTCACGGTAAGGCTGAGCTGAGCAGAACGGTTAGCTATTTAATTTTTGGGTTGGGTATGTGACAGAAGACTGACATCTCTATGGCTTCAATGTGCCTTTCCACTGTTTATGCTAGTTGTATATTTAGCAGCCATGAATTCAATTTCTTTCCACAGATAATGTTCACAAGGATCAGCTTTATTCAATTTATAGAATCACCCATACTGTACTACCCAAAAAAGTATCAGAACCCCTTTCTAAGTTTACTTAATGTACAAGGCATGTATACTGCAACCAGGAGGGAGATTGAGAATCAGATTGAAAGAAGCAAATAGATTTGATGACGGAGGAAGTTAGAAATCTATTCAAACAGCCACAATTATGGAAAACACAATCACTGCTCATGAAAAATATCACTTTTCAAGAAATGTGTCTTGAAAGTCCAAGTGTTCTTCATGCTGCAATGTGAATTGATAAATTACAGACCAAGGTGTCACCACCACATTACAAATTTGTCCAGTGGACGTATTATTTTTGACAAATTGTCATGATTATAAGACCATTAAAAGCTGCTGCAGGAACCAAGGAAATTGCAGTTGCAGTTATGACCAGGAGTTAAAATTTTAATTGCTCAACACAACCATGTTCAATTCAACAGTGAGTAATTGTGTCACAGTAGCAAGTTATTGTTGCCTTCAGAGTAAATGTGATTGTTAAAATTATTATCGTAGCAGCTGGTTTCACAGTGTACTTCTTATTTTTGAATGACAGTTTTCATGGGCACGTGCTGTTTTTTTTTGTTTTTGTCTCAAACCCAGCCAGAAAATGAACAATGCATGTTTGAAACCCATTAAAGGCTGCATTATTGATGGACCAAGAAGCCAACAAAATGACAATGGAGACACTGATTAAAATGGGGTTTGATCAAGAAAAAACGTCCTGTTTCTTTTGGAGTGAGTTCCCTGTCAGCAGGTCTCGACGGTCCAATGTCAGCCCAGCATCAGTCCGATGTCAATGGCATCGGACCAGCTTCGGGCCGATGTTGGACCGCCGAGGCACGCTGGTAGAGTTCTGTATGTTGTTCTTGCTTTTTGGAGGCCATGAGAAGAACAAAATTGGAGCACATTTGAGGTTAGGCCTACATCATGGTTTCTCCAACAAGCTATGAAATTGCTTATAAAAACAAAGTGTCACAATGATTTTTACTTTTTAATTTTTATAATTTGTTTATTCAACACAATCATTATATAACAATATTTTAACAAAATACCTAAAAATTCACATATTATCGAAATTACAGATGGTAGTGGCAGAGCACCCAAGCATCATCATACTCATAGGCATAGGGGGAAGGGGTGCAAAAATTTTGGAAAAAAATGGAGGCTATTTTTCGTGGTGTTTCAGGCAAACATTTTGTAAATTTAGTGTTTTTTTGGAAATTTGAGCAATGTTTTTTTGGCAGCCCCGCTCAAAATTGATTGACCTATATGTATATATAGGTTGGTGGCCCCAGATGAAGTTACTTAGAACCATTAATTTATTCTAATTAAACAATGGTTGGAAATGAAATGATTATAATGTTGAATTGATTATTTCCTCAATTAAAAATAAACTGCAGTCACATAATGCAGTGAATTACACATAGTCACACATTTAATAAATTGATAAAGTTGTGGCAATGGTATGGTAGATTCACAGTACCATTAGCTGCGATAAGCTACACCCAGTACCTTGGGCCACCTCACCATGTTTTAAAATGTGAAAATCAGCTGGTAAAATGCACCACTGTAGTAAATGACCATAATTGTCATGTATTTACAAATTGATCCATGGTGTACTTTCTGGCTATTGTTTGAATACACGCTGTCAGGTTTGTTCGTCAGTATTCCAAAGATATTATCCAGACCGTTGCATTATTGTTGATGATGTGTATATCTTGTTCTCTTGCCAAAGCAGTTTGGTTTGTGTGGTTAAGTTGGATATACATGTATATATAATGGATATTTGTCATTACATACTATAGATCCTATTGAGCATGGGCTGTGACAATAAAAGCTATTCTATCTGTCACAATTAGGTGATAGACGTTCTTGTACAAGTTGTAGGGGGAACGGGGGCACATTGGGACGTGGGGCACTGTGGGACAGTGGGGTTTTCATGGATCCTGGCAAGGTATATGATATGGTAGTGCCATCATATCTTGTAATTTCACATCCTGATGTTTCCATGGTTTTATAGACAAATTACAGCCACATGCAGAAGTATGGCGAGCAAAAGTTTGTTTTTGCTACTACTGAAGTAAATATGGACAGGTTCAATTCAAACCATTCTGTGGACAAACCATGAACATGAAGCTTTCTCAGTGCTTGTATGAATTTTATATATCCTAACAAACAGTTATGAATTGCTATCCGTATAAACACACTCACTGGTGTCCGAGAAATTGGCATTTTGGTGTAAAAGTCATATCGGGGCTCATTGGGACAGTGAATTTGGGGCACATTGAGACACACTTTATATGGCAGAATTTAAGTGTCCAAGGCAACTGAATGACCTAGGACAGCACACAACAGGTGTTCAGGCCACAGTGAATAGAGGTATAGTGGATTACCATGCTCTGTGAACATATTTGTCGCAAAGCACTGTGTGTTACTTACATAGATGTCCGCACCCAGGACATTTTATGTTAAATGTTTAAAACTGTTTAAAGTTATGAACTATTGGCACTACAAGGTGTTAATGCACTGTATATTGTCTCACTACTTATATGTGATATCTATTGCACATGGAGTGTTAAAATGATTTTTCAATTGATGTCCCAATGTGCTTCGGCTGATGTCCCAATGTGCCCCGCGGGGCACATTGGGACAGTCATTTTTTCGACTCACATTTTGCTCTCTGGCTGCAAAAGGGTATGTGAAGTCTAGTTTATTATGCCTTGCATTTGAGCTCGATGGTATTGGTGATATTCATGCAAACTTCTGAGTTCTTCAGTGCTTTCAGCATTGAGAAAAATTAGTAGACGTTAAAAGCGTCCCAATGTGCCCCCGTTCCCCCTACAACTTGTACAAGAACGTCTATCACCTAATTCTAGCAATATACGAGTACATGTGAATTACCCAATGCTGAAGGAAAAGCATAAATATAGCAGCAAGGTAGTTAAGGGAGGTGAATGGGAAAGGCAGTGGTGACAGATATACGCTGCAGTTGTCTCCTAAAACTGCTGGAGGGGACAATGTTCTAAGCAATCACTTGTTAATTGCTTCCGGGAGTCATGCTCTGACAGAATGAACTGACAAATTAGCTGAACCTGTAAAAGCACATGTCAGTGAGATTGAATGTTGTAGTCACAGAATGTAGATGACCAGCCAGTTAGGTTTATTTAAATAAGCCGTAGTTCAGAAAGGCTACAATGCCAATAAAATATCTCCATAGTACTATTAGTGAGTAGTAAAATACGAACCCTTCTGCAATTGTCCTTTAATGTACAGAGCATCCACATCTTTAGAAGCAAACATGTGCCGATTATCCCTTTGAAGTCTCATCAGCATCGTTCTTACGAATTTGTATTAGGCTAAGTATCAAATTGAATTCATATTAAAAAGGAAAAAGTTTAATTCACCTTCACAGCATTAACGCCATTTCACAGATTAGTTTTAAAATGCCCAACATCACAAACCATACTTCGAAGCAAGCTGCTGAAGAGGAAGTCAAGCAAAATAATCATAATGTGGCAATCAGAAGGAGATGTGGCAATTCAGAAATTTGCAAGTGACGGAAAGCACTTGTGTCACTAATGACATTTTACCAAATTCCGCAGGACTAGCAAATTGCCAATTAGCCTGCTATTTTCTAACCCCTCCGGAACATATGTCAGGAGTACAATGAGTTTTTAAAGCAGATATATAAAGACGAACATAAAGTCAATGCACTATCTTTGAAGAGCACTGGCACAAGCTAATTCTAAAGTAGCAGTAAAGTAACTCTTCTGAGAAACGAGACATGAACAAATGAACAATGGTGTTCTTTTACAGAAAAAAAGTTGTTATTCAGCTAACTGCAGTGGAAGAGAATATGACAGAAATGAACGCAAAAGGGGGAGGACCGACACTTAAAAAAGAAAGAAAAAGAAACTAAATGGCAAGTAATTTTCCTGGGAAAGACATAACAAATTTTCAGAAGATGAAGTTTGAAAGATAAAGATAACTGAAAGGTTAGAAATCTCATTGGGATTTTAGAAGTGAAGTATATACATTGCATGATAGGGCACCGATGAAGCTGCTTAAGGTATGTTGAAAATGTTTCTCTGGACATCAATGTCAACAAGTCTAGCTCCAGTCAACACTAGAATTTTTTTTACTTCTGGTTGATGACTTTTCAAATTGATGGCAAAGCTGGCCTTGAAAGTGGTCTATCAAGAGCGGTCCTCAGAATTGCTTCGTTCTCATTAAAGGTTATGTGCAGATCAAATCTTAAATTGAAAGATATGGATCTAAAGTTAAAAACAAAGGCAAGCTGGAGGCAGAAGAGGAAGGGGTCAATAGCCCCAAGAAGTTGTTGAATACTATAAATTCAGGCAAATGAGGAAAAGAAATTAAGGCAGATGATACATTATGTTGTATTGCTAATCAATAGTTTCCAGAACAAGCCATTTGAAATTGCATAAAATATCAAACACGAAATTCGGAGGAATGTCATTTGTCCTCCCAAACAACCTGCATGTGGTATGCCTAATATTGCCTATGATGGAAATTTTGTTTAGAACATCATACATTTATACTTGCTTGCTTGAATAATTATCTAATGTGAGACTCAAAACACAATACAATTATAAAGGCTGAAGCCCATGCATGCAGTATGAGAGAAGCCCTAGGTATTGAGTAATATGTTATGAGAACTGACAATCAAAGAGATTTCATAATTAGACCAAACCAGGTCCTTATCTATATTAAAAAACCCGAATAACATTCATTTTAATGTCCTGAAGTACAAATGCATAAAATGAGTGTATTTTCTAGCAAAAATCCAAAGAAATGCAATATTGATCCTATTTGGAATTTTTTTAGGCAGAAAAATGTCATATACAAATTTATTAGAATCTTGTCACGTTTTTATTTTCAGTCATAATTCATATTTTCCATGCTATAGCATAGCATGGGTACACTGCTATTATTTGGAACAACCATGTCAATGGAATATCATATCAATTCATCCATACATACACGTATAGATATATAGTCGTGCTGAACATACTGATGTATACTATGCTCCTGAAATATAGGAAATTTCAATCCATTAGGAGCCCACACCTGAAACATACAAAGCTTACTAGTTAGATTTTTAATGGATATGAAAAATTTGATCTGATAATGTATAGGTGGGAGGATATCAAGTGGCTGTCCGATTGCAAGTAAAATTGTTGTCCTACTCTAAAAAAATTTGGGACAAAACTGTTTTTTTTTTTAAATGGAAAATTGTTTTTTGAAAAACCAAACTTCCATGCAAAAACCAATGTGGATTTTTCAAAAAACCATTTTGGATTTAAAAAAACCAGTTTTGTCCAAATTTTTTTACAGTGTTGGAATGGCAAGTCAGAACATTTCATTATATATAAATGTGATAAGTCTCTGTCCTGTGCATGCAGATACTAATGCAGCATGTCTGCACTCTATAGTTTTAGGTCACTATTAGGTTATAACAACATGTCTGACAAACAAAACGCCATATCCAAGTGAAGGGACCGAATGCAAAATGATCAGGTGACGCTGCAGACTCCATGAAGATAAATCAGCACAACTGAGTATGCAAAAATATAATCTCTGAGTATAATATAATCTGTGAGGTTACCAGCCGTACTCTCGCTATACATGATTGGTAAACACACCATGCTAGGTTTAAGAATTTATCTCTCCAAAGCAATTATGCTAGTGACGACTATGCTTGTGCTGAATGTGAGCCAGTTATTTAATAATTAGCAAATTTGCATTGTAATTCAATTACACATTTCTAAATTAGATTAGTGCTAGGATAATTGACAACAAATTTTCAGACAATAACCAGATGACATAAATTGCTGCAGAAGGGATTGGGTCTGATAATCTGACAGAAATGATATAAACACAGGATACTGCCTGTCATAAATTGTCAGCACATTTTGTTGGACATTTTTTCAAAACTTTGCTTGCAGGATTCTGAATTCAATATTCTCTTTTTACACCCTCCAGGTAAACATAATGCCTTGGAATTACTGAGGCCCCTAGGCACATCACTGCCACAAACAAATTAAATGTGCATCGACTGTTTTTATTACAGCTCTAGCAATTGATCTGAAGAAATCAGTTTTTTTCTGAGTGCCAGAGTGGACCTATGATGTCATAGGTGGATACTCCATTGCCAAGCACTAGAGGATATGCAAAATTGGTGCAATCAATGATGCCATAGGTCAAACTGGCCAATAGCATCCGTTGTGGACAGTTTCATCATAGCCTTGCAGTTACATCATTGCCAGAGCGGCCAATAATATCACAGCAACAACTCAGGTGCAAGGTTGGACTCTCCTGGGCCTGGGGAGGGGGCACTCTGCTCAAAAGCTGTCAATTGATCCTTATGTCTCCATATTAACTCCCGTGAACTGTGGTAACCAGTAAAACAATATAGGATTAAAGTAATTGTTGGTAGTTTTACAGTGAAAGGAGCCGCCAACAAAACTCCATCAGTAAACAAAATGCTTGACTTGACAGCTCCATATTAAATCCAATTTAGATCAGAAGCATGTTGGTGAACAGCTGTGATTAATTTCCAGTTATCCTATTAACCATGCTTGGTTGAATTTCAGGCACTTTTGGTATCACCAAATAAGTAATAGTAAACAATCCCCCCTCCCACTTAACACCTGAGTTTTTGCAGTGGTATCATTGGCTCATCTGGCCATGACATAATTGCAAGGCTATGATGAAGTTGTCTACATTAAATGCTATTGGCCAGTTTGATCTATGACACCATAGCTTACACCAAAGTTGTATAGGTTCCAATGGAGTCTCCAGCTTTGACATCATAGGTCCACACTATGAAAAAAATGTATTTCTTCAGAGCAATTGCAAGAGCTGTAATACAGTCTCTCCTAGAATGTTTGTAATAAGAAAATTGCCTTCAAAACCAAAAATGCCTTCAAAACCAAAAAGTGAGACATAATTCTTCAATCATTCTGAAGGTGACAAGGGATTAAAAAGTGCATCGGATTTGTGCAGAGCCAAAGAAGCTGAAGTTGATGTCGAATTTTCATCATAATTACACATGTGATATTTCCAAAAAAAAAATCTCTTATTTTAATTAGTTGTACCTCAATTTCTAATTTCAAATGTGTGGCTGGTGTTGTCTTCAGAAAATTGATGACATCAAACAAATCGGATGAGCAGTTGAAATTAATAATAAAATTGTGAAGATCTTCATTGTACATGTTATTCAACAGCCGAGAACACCGTGCAACAAATATCAGATGAAAACATGTCTCTTCCAAAGGAAGGTCAACACAATGGGAGCGATAAGAACAAAGTTAAGATAGAGATTCCCATGATTTAATGAGTCATCTCTCGTTTCAGCCATCTTATGTAACAACAAAATCCTAAATGCAAGATAGGAAATTTCACGCAGGAAATGTGTTTGTGCGGGACTGGCATCAGTCTGAGTCATGCTGCCTCAGATGGTGGTTGCTTTTCAGTATTGGGAAGATTTTTTGAGTCCGTCACCTAGCCATAGGGAACTTGGGATACCGGCGCTATTTCCGGAGCTTTCAGCAGGGCTGGGCTCACCGGACCTGTTTATGGACTGCCTCGGACCTTCCTAACGGAGCCTTCTCTTAGTACTGGCTGCGCCGCATTCTCTAGTGTCCTACGAAGGGAGTTTTCAGCTTGTGCTGGGCTCTCTTTTTCTCTCCCCTCTCTGCCTCCTGTGTTCCTGTTGGGTGGGGGCGTTCTTCGAACGGTGGCGCCTGTTGCCCCCACCTTTGTCTGACAACTAACTGTTGTTAATCTTCATCTGACGTCAAAATAAAACTTATGACATTTACTACAACACAACGCGTTTGTTGTCAGCCAAACCGAGCTTCCAGGAACACAAGCCAGTATCAAGCACAAAGGAAATTTCACGCAGGAAATGTGTTTGTGCGGGACTGGTATCAGTCTGAGTCACGCTGCCTCAGATGGTGGTTGCTTTTCAGTATTGGGAAGATTTTTTCCCACCCACCCTCCCGCTTTTATACCAACCTGGACTTCTTCTGTGGACTTTTTGGGACAATTATATACAAGTTGTTACATTTCATGTTCATTTGCCACTGTATTATATTCGATATTTACTTTTTGTTATATTTCATTTGTACCTATTTTGTGGTGGCGCCTGTTGCCCCCACCTTTGTCTGATAACTAACTGTTGTTAATCTTCATCTGACGTCATAATAAAACTTATGACATTTACTACAACACAACGCGTTTGTTGTCAGCCAAACCGAGCTTCCAGGAACACAAGCCAGTATCAAGCACAAATATGATTATCAAAATAAAGTATTTAAGTTGATGGACTGATGTCCATGTTATCTATCATCATTGCTGAAGAGAATTTTTTTTTTTCAGCGTTTTTTAATAAATGTTTGGTATTCATTACAACAATGCCAATATACCATGAACTTTTTTGATGGCCTTTAACTGTTAAAATTAACATGATTTTCAATTTCAATAATTGGTTAACATCTCACACCTGTAATTTATTCAATTGTTTGAAGATTTGAAATTATTTTTTTTAGATAATTTGCCTTTAGGGGGTCTCCTTGCTCCATGCATGTATTTCTTTACATTTATTTATTTATTTTTTCTTTTATATTTCTACAATATTTACTTGCCTTTATAATGAGCAAATAAAATCAATAATCAATCAATCAATCAATCACAAATCCCTATATTTCTTCTACAGTGTAAATCAGCTGTTTTGCATTTAAATTGTATGTCAATGACCATAAGATAACTAAAGATAAAACATGTCTTCTACTGTAAAATGACAAGTTTATTTTGTTTCTATCATAGACATTCACGGTCAATAAAATTATGCCATTGGTTTTACAGGATGGGCTTTATTCAGCCAATTTCACAGTGTTTCGAAGACACAATTCATTGCTTGTTTGAAGATTTGAAATAATTTTGAGATATTTGTCACAAATTCCTATACATATTCTACAATGTAAATCATAATGACCATAAAATAATCAAAGATAAAACAGGTCTTCTACTGTAAATAAAAGTATGCAATTGGTTAAAATTATAGGATGGGCTTTAAACAGCCAATTTTACAGTGTTTCGAAGACACAATTCATTGCTTGTGTGATTCATCAGATTCTTTCTAAAGTCTTGAGTATTTTAGCCCTACAGTCAAGCTGCTCCATTGTCACACCAGTAAAGCCCAACATTGTTTACAACCAGTTAACTAAATGTCATAGTATAACTACCTCATGTACCAACTTACACTGAAGTCAACTTTAGGCATGTTGCACTGAGTACTAAGAGAGCAAAGACAGGAAAGGCTTCAAAGGGCGAAGGGGTAATTACTAAATTGGTTTCTTCCGTTCCATTCTGTATACAAGATTGTGGGAACAATATGAACATTTGCAGTGTACATACATATAAAAATACCTTTCTTAATGCTTATCATACTGGTACTGATTCATATTGCTAATGTATCACAATCTTCAACACATATCCAGTGGACCAAAATTATAAGCTTCCTCTGTTCCCTTTTCAGAGCCTCAGACTAATGTTCTGTAGGTTTTGTTCTTTCTGGATATTTGTTTTCAATCACAGACATGTGAACTGAATTACGTAATATAATAATCAAGTATCCACAGGATGTCCAATTACTATGCCATGAAGTGTCATGTTTTAATTTGTTGATAGAGATAAAATTAAATAGACCAACAGTTTTCGGATTAAGAATGATCTATATTGGCATGTATGCAGTGTTTCATGTACTTGTCTTCAACAGACGTGCTCTCAGACATGACTAAAGTGTGTTAAAAAAGCTGCAGAATAATCTGAGAGGTGAAATTTTTACTGATATTTAAATGAAAATTTAGTGAGTCATCCATCTGAAAATCATGCTAGTAACAATTATGCTAGAACTGAATGCAAGCCAGTTGTTTATGATAAGCAAATTTGTAACTGAAATCACACATATCTACTCGTAATTCAGATTTGTGCCAGGTAAATAACGTGGGACAACACATTAGCAATAGTCGTCTGAGGTATATTATTGTAGCAAAAGGGCTTTGGTCTGACAATCTGATAAAAATGGTACAAACAGTGGAACATGGGATGTTAGAAGTGTTCCTCTCAACGACTGTCAGAACTCACTGGATTCTGTGCATCAACTGTTCTTATTGACATGTTCTCTTCCTAATAAAAAATTGCCTTTATTACCAGAAATGAGACTAAATCAGGACCACACAAATGAGCAAACGAGAGTCACAAATGAGATGCTCCGAGACAACAAGGAAATCCATCTGAGATGTAATACCTCAATCAATCTAATGACAACAATGGATTAACAAGAGCAGAGAGTTTGAGCAGACCCAAAGCAGCCTTTTCTTAAGAAGAAGTTGGTGTCACAATTTTCATCATAACAACACATGGGACATTGCAAAAAATACCTCTTATTTGAATTAGCCGTAACTCATTTCTTATTTAAATGTGTGTTGACTTTAGAATTTGATGACATAAAAAAAAGCGAATGAGCAGTAAAATAATGAAAGTGTGAAAATCTTCATTGCCCATATTACCCAACAAAGAACACCATGCAACAACTATCAGATGAATACATGTCTGTTCCAAAGGAGAGTAGACATTTTAGGAGCAGTAAGAACCAAGTAAACATGGAGATTCCCATGATTTAATGAGCCATATCATGTTTCTGCCATGTTATGTCACAACAAAAGTTCTGCAAGATCTGTGATTATCAAAATTAGGTGCAAGTTGATGGACTGATGTCTATGTTATCTATTATCATAGCTAAAGCGAGAATATTTTTTTCATCATTAGTGAATAAATGTCTGTTATTCATTACAACAATTCCAATATACCATGAACTTTTACTTTGGCCTTCAGTTGTCAAAATTAATGTGATGTTAAAGTTGATTAAATGGTTGGCATCTCTTATATCAATTGTTTGCCTTTAATTTAATTGTTTGAAGATTTCTATACTTCTTCTACAATGTAAATCAGCTGTTTTACATTTACATTGTATGTCAATGAACATAAAATAACCAAAGATCTTCTGCTGTAAAATGACAAGTTTATTTTTTTTCTATCACAGACATTGTTGATAAAATCATACAACTGCATGGTTTTACAGGATGTGCTGCATTCAGCCAATTTTAAAGTGTTTTCGAGTCATCAGATTCTTGCTTAAGTCTGAGTATTTTTACCCTACAGTCAAGCGTACTACCAGCTGCATCTCATCTACAAGGTGCGAAGATTCATGACAGAGAGTGCAACACGCACCTTAGTGCGAAGCAATGTCACCTCGCTGCTGGATTATTGCAATGGCCTTTTGATAGGATTGCCTGCATCCCTTATACAACTTCTTCAGCGAGTTCAGAACTCTGCAGCCCGCATTGTAAAACAAGTCCCAAAAAGTTGCCACATTACCCCAATTTTGAAGGAACTTCATTGGTTACCGGTCAAGTTTAGGGTTGAATACAAAATCATCCTGTTAGTTTTTAAGGGTCTCTATGGCATGGCACCAGACTACATCAAGGATTTGCTAGTACCATACCGACCCAATCGAACTTTACGATCGTCAAGCAGCAATCTACTGACCATCCCAAAGTGCAGTTGTAAAGCTTATGGTGGGCGAATGTTTGAAGTGTGTGGCCCCCAACTTTGGAACAGTCTACCTCCTGAATTGAGAATGATTACTTCTTTAGAGCAGTTCAAGAAGTTGCTGAAGACTTATTTATTTAAATGCGCATTTGACTGAACTTTTATACCAGATTTTATCATTAGCGTTTAACTTCTACATTTCATAGATTTTATCATTAGCTATTAACTTCTATATTTCATTTTGTTTTTATCTAATTTTCAATTTTCTGTAAAGTGCATTAGAATCGCATGAGATAATGTACTATAACATGTCATAATAATAATAATAATAATCTCACAGCCCCAGACTAATATACTGTAGGTTTTGTTATTTCTTTTCAAGCAAACACATGTGAATTAGATTATCCAACGCATGGATCACATATCCACATGCATGATGTCCAATTTCAAATATGTGCCATGAAGTGTCATGTTTTAATTTGTTGATGAAGATAAAATGAAATGGACCACCAGTTTCAGATCAAGAATGGTCTGTTTAGGCATGAATGCATCATTTCATGGACTCATCTTCCACAAATGTGCCCTCAGACAGGATCTCATCATCTCAGCAACTAAAGTTGTGTCAAAAAAGCTTCACAATAATCTCATTACTCACTTAAATCCCTGAACTATATGATCTGAGAGGTATTTCATTCTGAAAGTGAAACTGTTGACTGATATACATGGAAATTGAAGTTTTAAACCACAACCAGGTTACCTCATACCACATACATGCATTTATGCAGCTGTGTGTCACATCATCCCTTGATGCATCTTCTGTTTTGTAAAAAAGAAAGAAAAAAAAAGCTTTCATTGTCTCATTAGCCTGATTTGCACTGGCCCTTTGATCATGTCATGTCATCTTGCACCTGCTTGAGGGAGTATCTTGTTGCTTGCCCATCCTGTGCTGTTGATGCCTTTCTTTCTTTGACTATATGTTTACTCACAAAAGTAAGTATGTCATTTTTTGTATTGTGTTTGGCATGCCATTTTTTGTATCGTGTTTTGTATGAGGATTCTTATCTAATCTATCAAGTTACAAAAAAATTTAGACAGACTCAGACAACTTTCATTTATGCTCAGTTGTACAATACATAAATACATTTTCAATATTACAAAAGAATTAATGAGAGGAATGGGACTCTTCAAAGGCAAAGTAATTGCTGCTGATGAGGGGCCCAAGAGTTATGAAGTATGTCGGGCACAGTGGGTGGCAGTTACGCACAATGCATATGAAAAAATGTTTAAAGAAAGATGATGGGCTATCATGAAGTCTCTTGATACGTCCAGTAAGGAATTTTTTCCACATTTGATTCATATTATGATTTGTACAGCATTTTGAAGTGGACTAACTCATTTGAGAAGTAAGATCTTTACAAATGACTAATGGCGATTCTTTATTGAAGAGTTTTATTAACCAAAACACCTGCTTGAAGAGACTTTGGCTGAAATGAACTCAAAAGGGGGCAAAATCAAGGAAGGTTAGATCAAGTGAATTCCAATCCAAAGGTTAGCAGCAATGATGAGGATGCACTCAGTGGTTGTCTGAAACATTGAAGATTGAGAGATTGCTAAATTGCAAGCAATGTTCAAGGGTGGCACATTTGCAGAAGATGAAGTTTGTAAGGTAAAGAAAGCCAAAGATGAGAAATCCCACTGGGATTTTAGAAGCTCTTACATGTACATTGCATGACTTGCATCAACTGAGCTGTTTTAGGTCTTTTGAGAAAGTTTCTCTGAACATCATTATCAACATGTCTACCGGCAACAGTATATTTTTTGACGGCTGAGTAGATGGATTTTCTGTGTTGACACAACAGAGACTTGCCTCATCAGTTTCAAATTGACAGCAAGGCAAGTTTTTATGGGGTTCATCCAGAGTTGACAACAGAAATGTTTAGAACATGTAGTATTCAAACATAAAATTGATATGAAGCCGGTATAATATAAAAAATTAGTTTGGACAGTCATACACGCCATTTGACTTTAAAACATAATGTAAAGTAGAAAATGCTGATGATCCCATGCATGTAATTAATTACCAAATGTTAGCCCTGCATTTTAAGCTCCCTGCAATATAAGATCTGCGTTACCTGAGAATATCACTGTCTCAACCAATAACAGCAAGCCCTGGCTTTATCAACTGTGATGTATGTCATGAAAAAGGGTCCTTAAAATCGATCATCTAACTTACACAACTGCCACCTGTCTGAAATCACACCTTTAAGTCCGAATATCCTCAATAAGATATAAAACCTCCACAAAACGTATATACTGTGCTCCGGAAACACCGCGGAATTACATAGACCATCCAATACCAAACCTGAAACATGACAAGCCTGTGTATACGGGTTAGAACTAATAATTCAATCCAATAAGAAATGACAGGAGAAGGTGGTCGACCTGAATTTGGTGGGAGGATATCAAATGACTGTCATAGGAAAGCAAGTCAGGACATTGCATCATAATGATATTCCGCTTATAATGGAGTATCTATTGTAAGAATGTCTACTGTTGTCTGGAATTATCAGTTAATTCATGGAACAACACTAACAGGCAAAAATATCATCAGTGAGTCGCCATGCCGCCGTCCTCTCATGTTTTATGATTGATAAACAATCCATGTTAGTTCAAGAACTTATCCCTCTGTGACAATTATGCCAGTGCTGAGTGCAAGCCACTTATTTATAATTACACATTTCTAAATTAGATCTGTGCTGGGTACTGCTGGGGTAATTGAGTGCGACAACAAATTTCTAGGCAATAATCACTTGACATAAATTGTAGCAGAAGGGCTTGGGTCTGATAATCTGATAATAATGGCAGGAACACAGGATGTGACAAGTCTGCATGCCGTAAATTGTCAGGACTGCAAACTACCAATGTTTCGTTACAACTTATGCGCGTGCTATCTTTCAGAACTTTCTACTTACAGGTTTGTTGGTCTGATATTGAAATTACTTTGAACTTTGGAACATCCATGTTTGATTTGAAAATTTAGCATCAGAGTCATAACATCGCGAAAATTGCATGCAACTTCTACTTGATGAATACGGAAAGATGATAGGTTGAGGGGAAGGTTCATGACAGATATCTGATTTAATCGGAAATATGAGAAGTGAACTGACAACCGAACATGCAGGTTTGATCCGCTCTGTGACTTAATACCACCAAATCATATCATAATCTAATTATGAACTCCATAGTCTCATTAATCCATCTTGTTAGGGACCATATAAAGTTTAGAAACCAATTCTGGATTATACTTGCATCCATTCAGAACCTTGAAGAAAGATACATTTTGATAGAAACATTTTAGTCACACAATGATGCTACCGATAGAAATAAGATTAATCAGCACAGCTGATATATATATGAAATGCTATGTTGGTTCAAGAACTTATCCCTCTTTGAAAATCATGCTACTGCTCGTGCTGAGCTGAGTGCAAGCCAGGTATTTGTAATTGGCAAAATTCTTTGTGACTCCAATAACACATAAATTAGATTTGTGTTATGCCTTAGAATTACAGAGGCCAGTGCATGTCACTACTAGAGGTGTGCCGATTCTACTTTTTGCCGATACTTTATCGATACCGATGCTCCCCCTAAGAATCGGCAGATTCCGATACCGATACCGATACTTAAATGGTCTCCACTGAGGTGGCAGGTCTATAGCTCTCTCAATGAGGCCACCCCCTCTTTCTGTGACTCACTACCACAAACTAATGAATGTGCATTGACTTTTCTTATTGATATGGTCTCTTCTGGAATGTTTGTAATCAAAAAATTGCCTTCATTACCAGAAATTACACAAAATCACAACTAAGTTGGCACCGCGACCCTTCCACCACAGGACCAATGGTGGAACCTAAATTTTTGAACCGGGACCAATTCAGAAACTGGTTGAGATGATTGAGGTGATGGTGGAAATACCGAGCAAAAGTCATTTTGTGCCTTACCCGGCGTGTATAGGGTCACACAGCATTGGGAACCCTCCATTCCACCACAGGACCAATGATGGAACCTTTTATCCACCACAGGACCAATCGGATAGTTTGAGTCAGCTTTTGATATAATGCATGTTATATATCTCTTAAAAGTCATTTTGAGTAATTAGGTCAGTGTGGGGTTACCAAATGAAGGAACCCTGCATTCCACCACAGGACCAATGGTGGAACCTTCTTTTTTCAACACAGGACCAATTCAGAAACTGGTTGAGATGATTGAGATGATGGTGAAAGTACCAACCAAAAGTCATTTTGTTCCTTACCTGGGGTTTATAGGGTCACACAGCAATGGGAACCCTCCATTCCACCACAGGACAAGTGGCGGAACCTTTTATCCACCACAGGACCAATCGAATTGTTTGAGTCAGCTTTTGTTATAATGCTTGTTATATGTCTCTTAAAAGTCATTACGAGTAATTAGGTCAATGTGGGTTACACGGATGATGGAACCCGGCAATCCCCCACAGGACCAATGGTGGAACCTTCTTTTTTCAACCCAGGACCAATTCAGAAACTGGTTGAGATGATTGAGATGATGGTGGAAATACCGACCAAAAGTCATATTGTTCCTTACCCGGGGTGTATAGGGTCACACAGCAATGGGAAACCTCCATTCCACCACAGGACCAATGGTGGAACCTTCTTTTTTCAACCCGGGACCAATTCAGAAACTGGTTGAGATGATTGAGATGATGGTGGAAATACAGACCCAAAGTCATACTGTGCCTTACCCGGGGCGTATAGGGTCACACAGCTTGGGGAACCCTCCATTCCACCAAAGGACCAATGGTGGAACCTTTTATCCACCACAGGACCAATCGAATAGTTTGAGTCAGCTTTTGTTATAATGCTTGTTATATGTCTCTTAAAAGTCATTTTGAGTAATTAGGTCAGTGTGGGGTTACACGGATGATGGAACCCTGCAATCCACCACAGGACCAATGGTGGAACCTTCTTTTTTCAACCCAGGACCAATTCAGAAACTGGTTGAGATGATTGAGATGATGGTGGAAATACCGACCAAAAGTCATTCTGTGCCTTACTCGGGGCGTATAGGGTCACACAGCTTGGGGAACCTTCCATTCCACCACAGGACCAATGGTGGAACCTGTTATCCAACACATTACCAATCGAATAGTTTGAGTCAGCTTTTGTTATAATGCTTGTTATATGTCTCTTAAAAGTCATTTTGAGTAATTAGGTCAGTGTGGGGTTACACGGATGATGGAACCCTGCAATCCACCACAGGACCAATGGTGGAACCTTCTTTTTTCAACCCAGGACCAATTCAGAAACTGGTTGAGATGATTGAGATGATGGTGGAAATACCGACCAAATGTCATATTGTTCCTTACCCAGGGTGTGTAGGGTCACACAGCATGGGGAACCCTCCATTCCACCACAGGACCAATGGTGGAACCTTTTATCCACCACAGGACCAATCGGATAGTTTGAGTCAGCTTTTCCTTAAATGCTTGTTATATGTCTATTAAGAGTCATTTTGAGTAAGAAGGTCAGTGTGGGGTTACACGGAAAGGAGGAACCCTGCATTTCACCCATAGAAATACATAGAACGGACATGAGGCTCTGGCAGATGAAGCAACCAAATCCACCATCATGGAACTGCTCTGTATCCTGGCACAATGTAACCATGACATCACCAATAACAGTGATGTCACTTATAACAATGGCATGACGTCACATTATAATTAGTCAATCGTGACGTCATGTCTTAGGGCAGTTCCAATATGACGGATTTGGTGACCTCATCTTGATGTGGCATCATGCAGCCTCATGTCCGTTCTATGCATTTCTATGATTCTACCACAGGACCAATGGTGGAACCTTCTTAGTTCAACCAAGGACCAATTCAGAAGCTGGTTGAGATGACTGAGATGATGGTAGAAATACCAACCAAAAGTCATTCTGTGCCTTAAACGGGGTGTATAGGGTCACACAGCATGGGGAACCCTCAATTCCACCACAGGACCAATGGTGGAACCTTTTATCCACCACAGGACCAATTGAATAGTTTGTGTCAGCTTTTGATATAATGCTTGTTATATGTCTCTTTAAAGTCATTTTGAGTAATTAGGTCAGTGTGGGGTTACTAGGATGAAGGAACCCTGCAATCCACCACAGGACAGATGCTGGTACCTTCTTTTTTCAAACCAGGACTAAATCAGAAATTGGTTGAAATGATTGACATAATGGTTGAAATATCTACTCAGAGTCATTAGCTAGGCACATATAGGGTCACATGTCCTGGGGAACCATCCGTTCCATGCCAGGCGCATAACCAGTGGTTCAACCTTTTTTATTTTACAGAAGAAATTTTATTGTTTGTTCCGACTATTGATAAAATTCATGGGTAATATCACTTATAATACATCATAATAAGTAATTCGACCAGTATGGGCTTACATAGACAAAGGAACCTTTCAATCCACCACAGGACCAATGGTGGAACCTAACCCCCCGCCCCTGACTACACTTAATATTTTATAATTATAATTTCCAATAAACATCTCATAGTCAATGCCCCGGATGACAGGGAACCTCAACTTCCACAACTGGACCATTGATGGAACCTGACCTCCTGCAAAGGACAAACTTAATATTTGGAAGGAACAATACTTGATTATTAAGAAATGTCTGATAATTAATGCTCTATAGACCTGGCCCCGTCACCGCACAACATCTAAGGTTCAAATTCTGTTAGTTGAATGATGAATTTGAGTTAGGTATTTGGATATTAAGTCAAAATGGTATTTTGAACGCTAAGGTGACAGTACCTGCCTGGCCAGGTTTACAATAACAAGGCCATTGTATGGTGATGGCACTTGAAATATGGGGAAATACTTATACTAATTATATTAATTCGCTATAAGTTTTGCAAAAACAGACGGTTCATAGAATTAAAGGTGTTAGTCGAAGAACACCTTCGAACAGTATATTTAATTAACTTAAAAATTGTACAACCACCTAAATTGTATGAAGTTTCAATTATGATGTTAATGTACTCTGAAAGACAAAAGTTTTGCATATGTTGGGAGGGACAGATGTTCAAGGGTTATGGTCAATATGATGGGTCCATGGTGTAAGACACCCGAAAACAGGGTCACAAACAATAAATCACTGAACCGGGAAAATTTTTCTTTTTTAAAAATGACTGACCAAGGAGAGTTCTCAGAAAACACAGTTTTTGCTGTTGACCCATACCATTTGCAGGTATGCGGTTTCATGTGAGCTTAAATGAATCCTTAAACATTCAAGCACACAATTCTCTTACATCTGAATCTATTGTGTCCCCAATTACAGAATATGATAGGGATGAAACTATTGGAATGGTGCAGGTGTGAAAACCCTGTTAATGTTGTAGAGTCTAAGATGTTCATCTGTCAAGTGCATCAAAGAAAGCTGCCTGTTACAGGGAGGGAGGGTAGACAAGGAATAAACAAAGAGGTATTGGACCCAGAAAAACAACCGGAACTCAAGATAGCCTCCATTGTAATGAAGGCATGTTTCTGGAAGTTGTAGGGGATGCTACAGATGAGTGGAAATATCAACCTTCGAATGAACCCCAAGACCATTATCTTTACACTTCATGCTTTATTTTTATGTAAAGCATGTGTTTGGTAGAACCTTATATTGAGCACACAGATGAGGTTCTTGAATGCACAACATATGCATAACTTTTGTCTTTCAGTGTATAAGTTTGTAAGAGGTAAAATGCCGAGAATGTTTTCAGATATGTTCGATTATCCAGCTGATTTTTATCATTACGGAACAAGAAATATGAATAACCTTCGATTACCATTATGTAGATCAGAAATTGTTAAAATCCATGTCAGATTTAAAGGCGCGGAAATTTGGAATTCTGTTGTGAATGTCGTTGATTTGAATTGTAGTAAATTTACATTTAAAAAGAAAGTAACTAATATTTTAAGGAATTTGTGGTCTCTACCTAGAATATCTTTCGCTATTCTGTAATACAAAACTATTATCAAGATTATTGTCATTACCACTTTTGTATATATGATAGTGCCTATTAATGTTTTTAATATATCAGTATTATTATTAATTTTTATTTCCTATAATATATATTCATTCACTGTTCCATAAAGATTAAGAAATTATATTGTGAAATTGCTAGGGAACATACACACATTCAGTGTGTCAGTTCCTTTTTTTTATTGGTATTATAATTCTGCTATTTGTTATGTTGATTCGTTGAAGTGTAATGGTATTTTGTTTACCAATAAATTCTAATTCTAATTATAATTCTAGTCTAGATCAACTTACCAATTAAGTAGTGGGACCAAATTCAAGGATTGTTACATTACTATGAACTAATACCACTTAAATAGGCCAGCAGGGTGTATTTTTTTCCCGTTTCTATCCATTTTTTTGATTCCTTTAAAATAGTTTGGAATAGATATATATAATATTATGAAGGCTGCACAAGGTATGGAACTTCATCATACAGCAGACCAATGCTGGAATATCTTGCCCTCAAGAGGACAATGTAAAATTTATTAACTTGAGCTAAATATCAAATTATGGAGATTACACGAATCATTTAACTTTTCCTCCACCAAAGGACCAATGCTGGGACCTTCTCCCCTCAAGAGGACCACTTTTAAAATTTACCACTTGGTACTAAATATGGAATGATGGAGGCTATACATTCAAGTAACCTCCTCGTCCACCACAGCACCAATGCTGGAATCTCTTCCCCTAAATATTTTAAGAAGAATAATTTGATATATATATAATAGTTACTCAAATCATTTATCTGCTACACATCATCATGTGGTCAGCAGAAGATAAATTCAAATACTAAAATGTTTCAAGAAGATTTTATGCATTAATATTATTTAGTTTCATCGAGTTTCAAACAGGATAATAATGTAATTACAAAACTTACTACAATAGGGATTACTGCATCTTTAGCAACATGGCTCTAGCTGAAGAGAAATTTATTTCTTTTACAAGTAAGGATAGATTTAGCAGTCACTTTAATTTCTGACATCAATATTCAAATTTTCTAGATGCTCCAGTTTTCAAAAAATATACATGTGGTTTTGTCCGTTTTGAGCTTTTTAAAATACTTTAATTTCGTTCTTCCTCAAAAAACTTACATTGTAAAAGAAAATGAACTTCGTGTTCAACATCACCTTTTTATAATTTATGCAAATTTTCCTCTAAACTTTTGCAATACCATCTATCAATTTTCGATCTCCAGTGGAAGTATGCCTGTCCTAAACAGTGCAAGAAAAGAGCCTTCTTTGTACGACTCATGAATCTAGTGACATATATGGTTCAAGGCAATATATATTCATGATTAAATTGTAAGTACACAATTTTGATTTTGTATTAATGTCGTCTGCCCATTGGATGCAGCGGAGTTCATGTAAAATTTATCAGGCATTATTTAAATGTTGTAGGGGAGACTGGGGTAAGTTGTGCCGCGGGGTAAGTTGTCCCGCCCACTGTTGAGGTGAAATGAAGAACTGGGCAAAGAAGGCAATGCCTACCATATATACCCACTTGGTAAACATCATTTGGCACCAAGAAAAAAACTGCCAAATATAATGGTATGAAAAGCTACACTCATAAATTCAATTTTGTTGCCTAAAACTTGAAGTGCCGACGACTGACATTCTTGTTTCTCCGTCATTTGGTATTTATAATGAGATGATGTCCCTCTGGTAGGATGGAGTTAGGAGGTATATCTCCACATTTGAGTTGTTAGATTTCTTCTCGCATTGTTTATTTATTTTTGACAACCAGTTTCATCCAGAAAATCAATTTGAGGTAAGTTGTGCCATTTTGATAATTGGGGTGAGTTGTGCCGATGGTATGACATAGGAATGAATTTTTAATTCATCTTTACTTGTCTTCATTTTTGCATAAAATGTTTGATAAGTTTCAATGACATGTAACATGTCAGCCATAAGTTAAAAACATGACACAAATGATCTATCTTAAGAAACGGGTGAAATACAAGGTTTTTTTGGAATAAATTAAGCGGATCAACTTACCCCGTCATGCGGCACAACTTACCCCGGCACCTACTTTTTTTAAATGCCTACCATGACCTACCCAATGGTCAGGTTGCTCTGAAACTTTGGTCGATTCTGGCCAACGTATTGTATTTTGATGTCTGACTTTCAGATTACTTGATTAGGCTTCGGAGGTCAGGAACCACCACAGGTCCTGACGTGGATTACAAGGTTCCATCAATCATTTATCCCCATACTGAACTAATTACTCATAATGACATTTAATAGATATGTTACAGGCATTTTATCAAAGCTCACTCTAACTATTTAATTGGTCCTGTGGCGGATAAAAGGTTCCACCATTGGTCCTGTGGTGGAATGGAGGGTTTCACAGGCTGTATTACCCTATATACACCACAGGTAAAGCACAATATGATTTTTGGTAGGTATTTCCACCTCCATCTGCATCATTTCAACCCATTTCTGAATTGAAAAAAAGAAAGTTCCACCATTGGTCCTGTGGTGGAATGGAGGGTTCCACAGGCTGTGTGACTCTGTACGCCACAGGTAAGGCACAAAATGACTTTTGTTAGGTATTTCCACCACCATCTGCATCATTTCAACCCATTTCCGAATTAGTTCATGGTTGAAAAAAAGAAGGTTCCACCATTGGTCCTGTGGTGGAATGGAGGGTTCCACAGGATGTGTGACCCTATACGCTCCAGGTAAGGCACAAAATGACTTTTGTTAGGTATTTCCACCATCATATGCATCATTTCAACCCATTTCTGAATTGGTTCTGGGTTGAAAAAAAAGAAGGTTCCACAATTGGTCCTGTGGTGGAATGGTGGGTTCCACAGGCTGTGTGACTCTGTACGCCACAGGTAAGGCACAAAATGACTTTTGTTAGGTGTTTCCACCACCATCTGCATCATTTCAACCCATTTCTGAATTAGTTCATGGTTGAAAAAAAAAGAAGGTTCCACCATTGGTCCTGTGGTGGAATGGTGGGTTCCACAGGCTGTGTGACTCTGTACGCCACAGGTAAGGCACAAAATGACTTTTCTTAGGTATTTCCACCACCATCTGCATCATTTCAACCCATTTCCGAATTAGTTCATGGTTGAAAAAAAGAAGGTTCCACCATTGCTCCTGTGGTGGAATGGAGGGTTCCACAGGCTGTGTGACCCTATACGCCCCAGGTAAGGCACAAAATGACTTTTGTTAGGTATTTCCACCATCATATGCATCATTTCAACCCATTTCCGAATTATTTCATGGTTGAAAAAAAGAAGGTTCCACCATTGGTCCTGTGGTGGAATGGAGGGTTCCACAGGCTGTGTGACCCTATACGCCCCAGGTAAGGCACAAAATGACTTTTGTTAGGTATTTGCACCATCATATGCATCATTTCAACCCATTTCTGAAATGGTTCTGGGTTGAAAAAAAGAAGGTTCCACCATTGGTCCTGTGGTGGAATGGAGGGTTCCACAGGCTGTGTGACTCTGTACGCCACAAGTAAGGCACAAAATGACTTTTGTTAGGTATTTCCACCACCATATGCATCATTTCAACCCATTTCTGAATTGGTTCTGGGTTGAAAAAAAGAAGGTTCCACCATTGGTCCTGTGGTGGAATGGAGGGTTCCACAGGCTGTGTGACCCTATACGCCCCAGGTAAGGCACAAAATGACTTTTGTTAGGTATTTCCACCATCATATGCATCATTTCAACCCATTTCTGAATTAGTTCATGGTTGAAAAAAAGAAGGTTCCACCATTGGTCCTGTGGTGGAATGGAGGGTTCCACAGGCTGTGTGACCCTATAGGCCCCAGGTAAGGCACAAAATGACTTTTGTTAGGTATTTCCACCACCATCTGCATCATTTCAACCCATTTCCGAATTAGTTCATGGTTGAAAAAAAGAAGGTTCCACAATTGGTCCTGTGGTGGAATGGAGGGTTCCACAGGCTGTGTGACCCTATACGCCCCAGGTAAGGCACAAAATGACTTTTGTTAGGTATTTCCACCATCATATGCATCATTTCAACCCATTTCCGAATTATTTCATGGTTGAAAAAAAGAAGGTTCCACCATTGGTCCTGTGGTGGAATGGAGGGTTCCACAGGCTGTGTGACCCTATACGCCCCAGGTAAGGCACAAAATGACTTTTGTTAGGTATTTCCACCATCATATGCATCATTTCAACCCATTTCTGAAATGGTTCTGGGTTGAAAAAAACAAGGTTCCACCATTGGTCCTGTGGTGGAATGGAGGGTTCCACAGGCTTTGTGACCCTATACACCCCAGGTAAGGCACAAAATGACTTTTGTTAGGTATTTCCACCATCATCTGCATCATTTCAACCCATTTCTGAATTGATTCTGGATCGAAAAATTAGGTTCCACCATTGGTCCTGTGGTGGATAGGTCGCGGCGCCGACCTCTATCCAAAATCAAGACCACTCAAATGAGCAAATGAGAGACAGTAAGAAGAGTCCGTTGAGGCATAAGACTGCAATCAATCTGCTGACAACAGACGATTAACAATTAAGAGTGTCGGTGCAGAGCCAGAAAATCATTTTCATTAGAAAAAGTTGTTGTCCTTGTTTTCTGAATAGCAATGTACTTGATTAAAAAATAGTGAACGTCTTTCTTTTGATTGCATAATGTGTGACTCATGTCACCTTTAGAATTAGAAGATATGGATGCCGAGTCATTTAGACTCGGCATTCATATCTGTGCTTTTCTGAATTTTTTTTTTTCTCTCTCTTTTTCTTCCTCCTTCCATACCCTTGTAACCACTGTGTTGCTCTTGCTACTGCCATGTGAATTATAAAATGAATGTATTTGAATTATTTTAAATGGTAGCAGAATGTTAGCGTTCTTTCTTTGAACTTAGTTCAGTTACCATGATCCATGTTTAATTAATTTGAATTATGCAATTGTATTTTATATCTGGGTCTAATAGATATCTTCTTCCTTCCTTCTTCCTTCTTCCTTCCTTCATTTGAAGTGGAAAAAATTATCATGGCATATCTACTGCCCAGCAAGCAAGAACAATAACAATCATTAGGTCAATACATTTCACTTATACAAAGGAAACGAAGGAGCAATCAGAACAAAGTAAACATGGAGATTCCGATGAATTAATGAGACATTTCCTGTTTTATAGATCTGTCACATGTCACCATAATAATGATTTCAGTATTATCCGAAATATGCATAAGAAAATGGAAATGATGTGGATGTAATTCATCATCTTGCTTAAATCATCTTTTAGCATATATGTGAAATATTTTTGCTATACGCTACAACAACTGAATTACATATTCCAGGGTTTCATCTGTCATATGAGATGTTGTCATCGTCATCATTTTACAAGACTGCCCCCAGGAAAACATGGCCTGGCAGGGAGAATACTTGGGTCAGTACAAAACAATCCATATATAATAAAATATGTGTAAGTATTTATCAAAATATATAATATCCTAAATGTTAAAACCTTGTTATTAACCTGAGGTATTGTTTTGAGTAACATTTCGGCTCAAAGCTGTTGGAAAGTTGTACATGTATTGATACTATTGATATCTTAAGAGTAGTATGCAGTAAAGATCATCATCCTTATCATCACCATCATCATCATCGTCACCGTATTTATGGTCATTGTATGATAGAATTATAAGTATCACGCAGGAAGTCTGGATTTAAACAATGTAGTTTAATTTACAGTCATGTATCGGAAGTACTTTGGGTTTTTTTTTAGCTTTTGAGTTTCTCAGTATTCGTCATGATGTGTTGAAATGGCCATAGCATCATGTTAGCAGTTAAATTATTGGTACTGGAGCTGTGCTGACATTTATTGCAATGCTGATCTAATGTTTCCATCCCTTTGATCATCAAACTCAAAAGAGAAATTTCTGCTTCAGTTTGGTCTGATGAGATTCTTCCAATCACCATCTATTTTAAGATCTCTAATCGGTTTGCATATTCAAATTGCTTGCTATTATCAATGACGAAACTACAGGTTATTATCGTTTTCATAGCTACGTGTTTTTCAAGTTTGCTATTTGCTTCATTCCAAAACTGTTATGTCAGAGATTTAGTTGAATAATTCTGTTTATTACAAGCACAAATTTCAGGAACTGACAAAGTGCAGTGACACATGGATGTATGTTTCACTTGTTTAGCTTGCCATGGCTGAAAGATGCTTCAATGAACTGTAACTGAACCAAACAGACTACGCAGCCTCAAAGGAAAACTTTGCAATTACTGACAAAAAAGTTGTTTGAAATTGTGATGACTGTCGTCTTGTGAAAAACTGCAGCACATTTTGTTTGGAAAACAATGAGGTACAACACTCAGCTTAGACATGCATTGTTTGTTGTGGTTGTTCACAAACAGTAACATTGCCTGTCAGTTTTCACTTCCTTTGTCATTAACTGTGATGTCAAACTCTAAACTGATATGTCACAGATTCAAGATTAGACCAATCACATTGACAGATACCCTCTGATGTCACGGTTTAACTGCAAAACGAAGTTTTCAAAAAATACGTAGCTATGAAAACGACAATAATTAAACAAAGCCATACTACTTCTTAGCATAATGAAATTATGAAGATGTGGAAAAAGCATCAGAATATATTCTGTTGGTTGTCAGATTCTGGCTTAAATCTGTTTGATGGTATTTCTGCCCATATTAGTGCAGTCCGCCTGTTTGGCCAGATCTTTCAAACACAAACAATGTTGGGGAAGGGGGTGCACCCGCCTCTGGGTCATGGCAGATATTCTGCTCGGGTGCCCTCCAGCACAACATTGTATTATTCTTTATTGTTTAATGATTTAACTAATGTATATTGTAAGTGCATGTTGTGTGAATAAATGTATCCAACCCAAGCCTCACAATAAGCATTTCAGTCCAATTCTGTAAGCACCTGACATTCTCGGCATCTGCTTCATCCTCTCCAGTCACTTTGTGAAAATGCCAGTCGGTATGTAAATTCTTTTTTTTTCTTTTCTCTTGTTTTTTTCTCTCTTTCTACTTTTTTTTCTGTATATTATAACAAGTACCACATTATATTTTAAGAGACTAATAACACTCCTGAATGTAGGCCTAACGGTCTAATTAATTAATGTTAAAACTGTGAATGGTGGCCCCTCGGTATCCAGACCTCAATAGCGACTCCAGGGAGCCTTAGAGGGGTCTCCAATGTTCTTATTAAATATGAATGATAAGACAATGAAATTACCTTGAACCTTTGAATCTTGAATCTTCTCTAACTGTAACCAGTTTACTAAATGTTATGGTGACACTGAAGTCAAAGGCTTGTTACACCGAGTGCCAACCCTAACAGCATGCCTCGGCGGTCCAACGTCGGCCCGAAGCTGGTCCGATGCTGCTGACATCGGACTGACGCTGGGCCGACGTTGGACCGCCGAGGCATGCTGACAGGGAATTAAGAGAGCAAGAAAAGGAAAGGCCTCGGAGGCCAAAGAGGTTATCAATTAATTAGCTTCTTCCTTTCTGTTCCTTTTAAGTAATGTGTGAGAACGATAAGAATGTCAACATCAAATGTCTTTCTTTGTGCTTATCATCCTTGTTCTGACACAGATTGTGAATGTGTCACAAAGATTCTTCCCTTTCGAACCAAACTGACATTGATCTCACTTTGCTCGCATCTTATAGAATCAGATCGACTAATTCACTGTGTGTGATTTTTTATTCAGAGCCACATTGTCTAAATTTAATTATCTAATACCAGATTAAAGTATCTCTTTGTTTCTTCGTATGGCAATATTCCTATCCTGCGCCATGAAGTGCCAAGTTTCAATTTTTCTCTAGATATGCAATGAAATAGATCAGCAGCTTCCAGACTGAGAATGATTGGTGTAAATAGTTCATTCCACTCCTTTTCTATCTCAGAAACTAAAGTTGTGTCAAAAAAGCTGTGACAGAATGTCATTGCTTCTGAACTACAAGTTTTGAGACGCATTTCATTCAAAAAGTGAGAATTCTGACTTATATATAAAAATTGGAGCAGTGGAGTTTTGCATCAGTCAGGTAAACCAATTTTATCCATGTGAATGGCTCCTCATGAAAGAAAATTATTCACAAAGATCCTTTGATGTATTTTCTGATACAGACAGTTTCTTGTAAATTACCATTTATTTTTTTCGTCTATAGAAGCTAGTATACACAATGCACCAAAACAATTTTCTCATTGTCTCATTAGCCTGATACGCACTGGCCCTTTGATCACATGCTCTTGCACCTGTCTCATAAAATTCCAAGTGGCTTTCCCGCTCTGCACAGTTGAAAATAGCACCAAATTTTCTGATGCATCTCTTTGATCACATGTGTTTACATTAGATAGTGTAAGTATGTTATTTTAAACAACTTATGCCTATCAGACAAAACAATATTTGCCCTTCTGTATTTATTGTATATGTAGTATATGTACTGCCGAAGCAAGTATTGTGGTATATCATATTATCAAAAAAATATCATAAAATCTCTCGATGCTTCTGGTGAGGTGTTGCATCTAATATGATTAACATTTTCAGTAGGGCAATTGAATTGTCCAACGTGTCCTTTGGAGTGTTTGTCTTTTGAAAGTCGAAAATTGAATGAAGGATTTTTGTCTAAAAAAACTGCTGATTTCCCTCTGAAACATGATTTCAGTGACAAAAACAGCTGTACGCATACAGAGACAAATTACCCCTTACAACTCTTTTTTTTTCGAAGATATATACTTTTTTGCTCCACAAATGTACAGAAACTTGAATCGGATAAGGGCTTCAAGAATCTAAAATGTCATGAATTGTGAAAATGTGTTCTTAAATACCATAAGTGTTTTGAAGTTTATAACCCCAACAAATGAAAGGAATGTTTTTCTTGCCCAAGACGTGAGACATTTTTGTTTGTAATCAGGTAAGTTCTGTATGTGTAGGGGACATTGGAGGACCTACACTAAAAATATGTCGTTCAGTGACAAGAAAAAAAAAAAAGAATGTGTGTGGTGCCCTCAGTCGATTTGCCCACGCCCCGTGAGAATACAATGATCAATTGTGAAGAATTTCAGATTTGATTAAGATGTTCGACACACAGCCCTTTAAATATGCTGAATCTATCTGCACTCAAGGCACTGACGACAACAAAAACAACCCTCTCACTAAATTACACTTTTATCTCCAGTTTTCACTTCAATGAAATGGCAACACTGCCAAAGCTCGGATCTAGTTTTTTGTTGTGCTCAGAGAAATAAATGAAAACAAAATGTTCTGAAGTCAGGCTGTCTTCTACTTGCTAATTAGGCCTACACATATTTCCTCAGGGGATTGTCAGATGTGAAAGTCTTTGGATTATTTCCAAAAGAGCGTACTTAATTTGCCTAACACATATATGAATAGATTTGATTAATGTCTCCCTTTAGTCATTTAAAAAAAAGGTTAAAACAGAATTTTTCAATGTGTTGCAAAAATTAGCAATTTCTTGTGCTTCTTGATTTTTTTGCCCCCTGAGTGCATTGATCTTTTGCGTGTGATATATAATTAGTAAAGTTAGATGGTGACAACTGTGTCTTTTGTAATATGGCAAATACGTTGCAGACTGTCAAGTTGAAATGTTTTATTTTACTGGCTTAATATGCATTTCTGTAATTGGTAATGTACAGCAATGGAAATGCGAGTGCTTTTAACCAGGATCAGTTTGACGCCAAATCCTACGACTTGCCGTGTGATACTTACAGGAATTCGCGTAGCAGTAGACTTCATAGGCACTGGGAGCAAGCAATTTTGCTGTACGTGACGTATGGTAGAGAGCTACTCATCTGTATCCAATTTTCATTCAGTTTTATGTGTGTGAAGAATCTGTGAAGTCAAAGCCTCTTAAAGCAGATTGTCCTGTTTATTTCCCGAAAAAACTGCAACCTTAAACAGACTGAAACTGTGAAATTTTGTATATCACAAATTTGGCAAGAATGTCTGTCATAATCCCCGTTAATCATCAAGTGTGGCATTCCGATTGATCTATAAATCATACCTCCTATGAGTGCTCTTTGACTTGGGACTACATTTGACAATCCCAGACCGCATTTTATGAATGTTTCAATGACTTCTGCATTGAGGGTCCAAGAAACGAAATTTTAAGATTTGCCATTCAATAATTTCTATGCATCTATCTATCTATCTATCTATCTATCTATCTATCTGTCTATCTGTCTATCTGTCTAAGCTATCTATCTATCTATCTATCTATCTATCTATCTATCTATCTATCTATCTATCTATCTATCTATCTATCTATCTATCTATCTATATGTCTATCTGTCTATCTGTCTAAGCTATCTATCTAACTATCTATATCTATCTCTATATCTATCTCTATATCTATCTCTATATCTATCTCTATATCTATCTCTACATCTATCTATCTATCTATCTATCTATCTATCTATCTATCTATCTATCTATCTATCTATCTATCTATCTATCTATCTACCTATCTGCTTATCTACCTATCTATCAATCTATCAATCTACCTATCTATCTATCTACCTATCTATCAATCTATCAATCTACCTATCTACCTTTCTACCTATCTACCTATCTACCTATCTACCTATCTACCTATCTACCTATCTACCTATCTATCTTTAATTGTTATATAGGCCTACCGTAATATGGGGTGAATCGGGACAGTTTTGGCCGTTTTTCTGTTATAGAATGGCCACAAATCAACTTATGAATGACAATATGGTACCTAATTATGTCCGAACTCAAGGTCCAACTATCCCTAGGAGCATTAAAATATATCTTTAATTTTCAACGATTTATTCATGAAAAACCACTGGCCAAATTCACCACTTATTTTGGGGTGAATCGGGACAGTCCTCTATTTCTATAAAATAATACTTCCTGCTATGTTTAGATGATTGCTACTTGTGAATGAACATTAGAAAACATATTTGACATGCAAAAAAAATGTTGAAAAAAATCTTAACTAAATTATATGTAAAATTTGCAGATTTTTAAAAATATGATAAATGTCAAAAAAGTATTCAGATATGTTTTTTCTGTTAATAACACCATACACAGGTAATTCTATACTAAATCCAAAATAAATGATGACAATTTCAATAATATTCTTTAAAAAGCCATGCTTGTACACTAAAATTAAAATTAGTAGGGTTATTTTTGTTGATTCCGAAACTTTGTCATTGCCCTGGATCTGAACCTATGACCAAACACGCAAAATCTCACAAATAGTCAACTACTCTGGTCCCTTAATTTCCCAAAACTAGCTTTTTAAAGTTTTATGCTAGATTTGTGCCTCTAATATTAATGCTTTTTGTGTTTCAAGCAAAGTTTTGACCAGCTGCAGGAATTCAGTTTCTGCTGGGCCAAGTTTAAAGTGCTGCAGCTCCTCACTGCCTGCAGTTAGAATTATAAAACCCGACCACAATCTGAGCTACAATGTCTGCTATAATCGTGCCAAAAATTATGGACCTGGGTTTAATAAAAGTAGTTGTAGTTTAAGAAATAAAACACATTCCCATCCTGTCCCGATTCACCCCAGTGTCCCTATTCACCCCATATTACGGTACATGTACTGATGATGTACATATATTGTAGATCTTATTCTTCTATCTGCCTATCTGTTTGTGGATTTTATTGAAACGATTTTCTGAGAAGCTGATCAAATGCGGTCTGAAATGTTCAAATATGGATACACTGTGCAGGTGCCAGTCACGCTTGTAATCCAAATTTACATGTCAACCAATCAAAGTTTATTGTTTTACCAGAATACCAAAAGTTTGAAAGCAACATGCAAACTGACTTTACTTACATTATTCGTTTGTCTTCCACGCTTGGTTTCTCAGTTTAATTGACAGCTTGGTATGTTTATATCTGGATACCACTGTTAAGATTTAATCCTTGAAATGCACCATGTTGCTACCACACGTCATGTAGGCTTCCATACGTCATGTAAAGTATTTTTTAATTTGGAATTGCTAATTTATTTTCCATTTCTGTACTCTGGGCTTAGGTGGTTTTCTTTGTAAAGTAATATGCCCTCTTACCTGGGCTAAAAGTTTGAGATTTATCTTGATAGTTTTAACGCAATATTGAAAATACAAAATTTGCTGGAGCACTCAAGAATAAAAACTGACAAATCTACTTCAACGCGAATTCCTGTAATGACACATGTCTGGTAAGTAAGATCATGGCATACACTAGGACAAGGTTCAAGATTTGAGTTAGACATTTGTGACATTTTGGTCCAAAATTTTATTTTTGGATTTCGGTCTGAAGAATAGCCTACCTTATGTAAAATTTCCCCAGGAATCTGAATCTGAAGTCGGAAATACAAAATATCTCACCATTTTCATTCTACGAATGTTTTTATAACTTGTCAATTGGAACCAAACATTTTTTGGAATATCTCACTTTCACTGCATATATCTCAGTAGTACTCAATTTTTGTCAACAAATAAGCCTAACACAGTACCAAAGCACTAAACAAATCCTTATTTTTATCCTGTAACAACCTGGCATATTGCCTCATATGGGCGCCCTGTGCCCTTATACAGTTTGCATTGAAAAAGTGATTTTTGGCACGGCTGTCTGAGACAGCGACTCTGAAATATAGAATGGAGTTAAGAGAAGACTGCAATAATGACCAGTCAGTGTCAAAAGTAACTGTCATGACTTACAAACATATTTTAGGTCAATCATGCATATGTTATACTGCCCTTGCATTACCGACTGAGCCATATAGGGTAGGTCGGGGCAAGAAGCCTGGGTTAGGTGAGAGGCCCCCCCAGGTTTATATCTAAACTTACATTTTTGGTGTGTTTTCTTATTGCTAGGATTAAAGCTAGAGGCTTTTTAGGTGATGTCACAAATTTTCAAGGCGAACAGCACCAAGCCATAGTAGAAATTAAAGAAACAAAAAAATTTGCATTGTTTTTGTAACTTTGACTAATTCTTTGAAAGCAGTTGTCAGAAATAACCCTGGAAATTTTTTAAAGTATAATGGATATCTGCATTTCTTCACTTTAAGACCATCACATAAATATGATTTGGATTGTGTTTTTTGCATTTTAGTTTGAAATATAGAGGTCAAATTAAACTATGTGGGTTTTGGGCGAGAGGCCCCACATGGTATGGGGCATGAGGCCCCCTTCTCTTGGGGTCGAAGCTGCTTCAGAAACCATTTAATAATGTGTTCTTACACTTAAATCTAATAGAATAGCTAATTAAAATAGAAAAAATTGGCCGAAATTGAAACAGGGCAAAAAATATTAAAAAAGAAATGTATGAACAGAAAAATTAAAAAAATTCAGAAAAAGGGAAAGAATGCCTTTAAAATGATAGAAGAACAGCAAGAAATAACTTTCAAGATGAATGCACTCGCAACAAAAAATTTCCATATGATTATTATAGGGGGGCTTCTTGCCCAATGGGTGGGGTAAGAAGGCCATTTTCATTTTTTTTACAAAAATGGCCATAACTCCTTTATTAAAATTGGTAGACATTTGTTTCGCTAGTTATAAATAGAGTCAAGTGATTCCTTCCTGACAGCATAAGCATTCAAATAATCGATCATAAAAAGTAGGTCAAATCACACCTCAAAGTTAAGAGGGGCTGCATGCCCCGACCTACTCTATGGCTAAAATCCTTTAAAATTTGGTCGCAAAAAAAACTCAAGCTATCCTCTGGTCTCCGATTGAACTTTCTAAACATAAACTTGTTGTAGCCAATATATCTGGGCATATCAAGTTCGATTTTGGTGACTTTCCAACTAAAATTGTTTTCTGGTACTATCGTGTTCTGTATTAAATTTCGAAGATATTGATGTATCATACAAATTTCTATTGCAAAAATGACAACACAGTGTGCTATCAAAGTCAATCTGCAAAATTCTCAAAAAATTGTCACCTGACGTTTAGTCAAATATCCTGTGTTAGTGTGAGTATACGTTTAGCTGAATCATCTCAAATTTACATTTAATTAGAATCAAACAATATGTATAGGTTATACAACGAATTTGAGGTGTATAACTAACATTTCAGGTGGTTATTTACCGAGGGCTTTAGCCCGAGGTAAATAACCCCTGAAATGTTAATTATACACTAAAAATGAGTTGTATAAGCATTTTATACTCCATGTATGACTCATGGAAGATTTTAAACTGAATTTTGTGGCTTTGTTGTCATTTTTAGGTGCGTTGTTTGCAGAAAAAAACAGTACAACAGGCTAACTTAATCCCCAACCGTGGAATAACTAACAAAGCCGTTGGTTATACCACGGCAAAAGACAATAGAAAACTGTCTTGGTGGAGTATAAAGGGAATTAGGTCAAGGTGAAATAAATGATATCGAAGTTTTATAGCCCCTTACCTGTGACACTGTGAAAAAATTGTTCACCCTAAAATGTGTATTTTTGCCTGTTTTCGGACATATTTTGCCCAAAAACATGACAAAGGGATGATATCTCGTCATTTCTGATGCCTTTATTGAAAAGTAGAATATTTTTGCCGGTAGGTAAGTTTAAAACCTTGTTCAAAAAATTAAAAATGAGGCTTCAGGATTTTTTTCAGTCGAATGTCAAAATTTGTGACTCAAAGCTTGAACCTTGTCCTATCTATGTTATCAGAATGAGTCAGTGAATAAGTAATACAATGAAATATTGGCTCTCATTTGCATGTTAAAGACATGACATACACTGTTCTGTTGTGATTTCACTGATGTCCTGAAACCACCAAATCTTTCGTGGCAATTATATTCTGCTGACAATTTGCAGAGCCAAAGAACTTCAGAATATCATCAGCCCAATAGGTAAAAAGAATATAATTAGTCTTATATTTCCAGATAAAGAAGGCAAATATGACAAATTATACTTCATTCCTTCAGCATAACACAGAATTACAAAAATGAGAAATGGTAATATTTTTTCTGCCTGAACTGTGTGTTTATCATTTCTGTTGAAATCTTGGAATATTAAATCACATATATCATATTGATGATAGATGTTCAGATAAATAGCTAGATTGACTGATAGGCTTAAAGATAGTGAAGATATAAGTGTAGATAGAAAACATATATTCCTCAAAGTTTCTTAGACTGTTCAAGCTGCTCACAAGGTCAGATGTTGGACAGAAAATAAGTAGGCGTATACAGACCAAAGAAGAAACAGTGAGGTCAGCAAATTTAATGATGAAGGGATGTTCCTTGGGGACATGGCCAAATAGTAGTACAGATAGTTAACTCAAGTTAAAATGAAATTCCAAATGTGTCAACTTGATGCTACTATAGAGTTACAAGTCTTCATAATGCCAGTCAGCTTCATAGATTAAAATAGAAGTAATTGCATTTGACATGTATTCCAGGAAATCAAGACAGAAAGGTTACCATGTAGGTGTAAATTCCTGCTGTCTAACAAAACTGCACCAGATTGCTCTTGGTGTGTCAGTGTGACATGGCAAACCACGGACTGCACAAACCTGCAGGTAACGAGATTGTGAGGCATCATGAGCTATTTACGTACATACGTTGTTTGCAATATTTGATGCTATACCTCTGATCCGAACACTATCAAGACTGCCCCAGGAGACAATGTTCTAAATCACTTCAGAGCCTCAAACTCTTGACATGCAAGGTGCCAAAAAAATTAAAACTCAAGAAAAAAGTAAAAATGGCGATCTTTGTGACCTAGTTTGTGACTATGTGATTCAAGTTTCCAGACCCAGATTCCATGAAACTTTTAGATACGGCTCAAATGTGAGAGTGCCCTATGTAGAATTGGGCCCTTCCACCTTTGCATAAATCGAGCAGTACCACAAATAGGAATATATGGGTGCTCTTCGACTATGCCACAGGCCCGAAATGTCGCCAGTAAGCTCCTGATGTAAACCTTGCAAAGGAAGACGCCTCATGGGCTTGAAATCCCGGGGAGGCTTTGTATGTGAAATTGTAGCCATATATTACTTCCATTGGTATTCCAGTGCAAGTTAATAATTTGGATTGCTTACAACGAAAGTCATGCAAAGATATTTATATTAGGCATTTGCCCAAGCTGTAATCATTCGAGTTTAACCCCCTTGCGGTCCACAGGGTCTCGGGCGTATCTCTCAAACTTCAATGCTACGTCTGTAAAACACCAATTGACACTGACTTGGTAGACAATAGGAGGGTTAAATATCTTGTTGATATTTTCCTGCAATATTCAGTTCAAAGAAAAGTAAATCGTTTGTCTGATTTTACACAAAGAGCTTGAATGGGGCTTGAACGGACACTGGATCCTATAATGGCTCGAATTTCGTGTAAAACTATAGAATATTATATCAGAGAGGCATTTATTGAACAACGGTGCTATGGCAAAACTTGTTTTGAAGTTTCATAAAATAAGGCTGATTCAGTTGGCTCAAGCTTCATCAATGAAAATAAAAATCCTCGTTGTTGTTCATAATGGAATCATCAGCAAGTTTTTCATATTATGTCACGATGAAGGCAGCCTTGCAAAAAACTATCACTGAATTACAACATTTGATGGACATTAAAATCGGTTGTGAATGCAACATCATTGTGAGTAGGCAACCCTTTCTGACCTCAGTCTGATGTCAGTAGAAGATCAGTCAACAGACAACATTTTGACTTCTAAAAAAATGTACTATGTGACGGGAAACAATAATGTCACAATGACTTTATATGAGCTTCGCTCATGGCTGCAGAAGGCAGCCATGAGCGAAGCTCACTTAGCACAAGGACAGCTCATTCTGTGTGGTGCTCCTGTCTACAGTGACTGCCTGAACAGGAAGTGCCTGCAGTTGCCATAAAAGTGGAGCTAGTAGTTTAGTCAGAGTTTAGTTTGGTAAATAATTAAAATACCTAAAATAACTTCCAAAATAGCTTTAAAATTTCAGTCTTGTCTATAACAACCTCCAATGACATATTTCAGGGATTTAAATCACATGTGTATCAACATTGGAAATAATTATTTCCATACCCCTGATCGTAAGAAGTGTCTGAACATTAAAAGTCAACACAAAAGTTAATGACTTAAATGGCTCACCAAGCAAGAAATGACAACAACACTTAAGGTTACATAATCTTCATTAACTATCAACAAATTATGTAACAGTCTAATAGTAAACAGTCATCTCTGAATAGCTATGATTTTATTGATCTCAATAATGTAACATCAACAATTTAATATAATAGATCCAAATGTATAGATCCAAATTTAACAAAGATTTGAATTACACATCTGTCAGTGCAATCTATCTATCTATCTATCTATCTATCTATCTATCTATCTATCTATCTATCTATCTATCTATCTATCTATCTTTCTATCTATCTATATATCCATCTATCTATCTAATCTCATCTATAGATCTGATCTTATCTATCTATTCTATCTATTTGCCCATTTGCCCAGTCCTTTAAAAAGATATATTGGCCTTCTGCTTGGAAGGTTGAAGATAATGCAGTAGTTCTATTACAATGCTGCGCGAATTTCATGGCAGTGCCATTTACGTATTATTTTTAAAAGTCAAGTTGGGACTAAAAATAACCAAAATATAATACCAGACTGACATCACATGCAATGCCCGCATTGGTAATGTCATTGTAATAAGATGACTTGTGCGTGTGGGTGGCAGGACAAGAAGATGTGGCATACCTCAGCGAAGACAATTTCTGCTCAAGAAGAAAAAATACAGGGTCCACTGTTGGTTATGGTTCTTCCAAAATTTCATTTTTTGAAAATGTTTAACGTGCACATTTTACATATGCACTTTGTAACAGAGTAAACCATGCAGTGTAAAATGGCAGTGGACCAAAATTCAATTTTTATTTTGCTTGCATATTATAGCCTCTGGTTAATTCAGTTTGTTTCCCCCTCCCTGGATTTTGTATTCAGAACAACATTATCTGAATAGAATTATCTAAAAAAAGATTAAAGTATCCTTGCCAGTGTTTCTTCTTCTCTGGGGATGCAGTGTGATAGATTAGCAGTTTCCAGATTGAGAACGACCAGTATGCATAGTTTATAAATCTCATATACTCCTTATCTGCAGACAAGTAACTCAGAAAGTAAAGTTGGGCCTCAAAAGCTGCGTCAGAATTTTATTGCTCAGCTTAAATTTCTGAACTGTATGATCCGATATGTATTTCATTCAAAAAGTGAGACTTCTAATTGATATCCTATACTGGAACATAACTCATCTGAACGGTTAACTTGGTTCAGTCTGGTGTATGGCAAATTTAATCATGGAAGGATTTTTTATGCACCTGTCTATTGTAAAGGTCCAGTCTAGTCACGAGATGAATTTTCCACTTACACATTTTTTAAAATATGTGTTTTGTGTTTGATGAAGTTTGTATAAATAACTCCACAGAACAACTTTCTTATTGTCTCATCTGATACGAACTGACCCTTTGATCACATTCTCTTGCACCTGTCTGACTGAATTCCAAGTGGCCTTCCCGCTCTGTACAGTTAAAAATAGCACCAAATTGTCTGATGGAACTCTTTGATCACATGTGCTTATAGATAGTGTGTAGGTATACGTTATTTGCATTACTTTTGCGTTTTGGACGAAATCAAAGCATATCTCGTGTATACTGTGGTATATCAAATTTTTAAATGCACTATGCATATAAGAACTATACTTGATGAATCTGGTGAGGTGTTTCATGTTGATTTTATTGACATTCTTATTTTCATTCATAATTTATGATAATGAATCCTGAGTTATTTATATATTTGATTAAGATGATAGATACACAGTCCAATATCTTATATTTTTAACGAGAACAAATTCTTTACTGTTGTTGATAAGTTTACCTCATGAGCGGAAGTACCAGTCCTTGATAGACATAGTATATCAGGGCTTGCAGATCGATTTAATCCATGCATATATACTAGCATATGACAAGTCCAAGAAATGCCCTGTACATGCATGTTTTGATATATTTGTCACAGATTCCATCAAATTTGACTGTTGACTATGAAAAACATTTTCTCAAAATTCACAGTTATTGTTGGGTGTTGTTAGTTCGATAATTTGCAGATTCTTATACATTTTTATCTCATGTCTAACTGCTAAACGCACAAAGAGTAACAAACAATGTATAACAGTTTGTGATTACTGCTGTGGTTGTATTCTAATTGGAATTTGTCATGTGACTTTGACATAGGCTCCCACCAGTTTTTTATTTCTTTAAAATATGCAAATACTATAAAAGAAAAATTACTTTGCATGCCTGAACATTATCAAAATAAGTGTGATGTACAAGGTCAACTATTGCGTTTGCACCGTATCTGTGTGTTATTTGCAAAATGGCTCTGCCCCTGCAATTGGAATTGCATACGCTTGTATTGTCTATAGAGTATTATTGGTATACATGCGCGTGGTTTACCTACAGTCCTACACTCAAAGAACCATGAATGCTAAAAGCAACCCTCTTATTTAATTACAGTAGGCCTATATCTCCAGTTTCTTTCTACAATGACTAGATCCCAAGACTCATGAAAAGCTTCGATCTATGTTTTTTATGTGCTCAGAGAAAAAAAGGACTCATAGTTTGAAAATTAGACAGTGTTATATATATTTGGTAATTAGTCCTACATATACATTTCCTTTAAGGATTTATTTCCTATTTCCTAAAGACTTACTTGATTTACACTTGCAAATATAAAATTGTATATAGATATAATCAATTTCTGACTTTAATCATTTAAAAATGTTGAAACCAATTATTCCCCTTTAAAATGATTTGCAAACATTTGCATTTCTTGTGCATCTTGTAAAGTAGAAAGCGTAGATAGAAAGCATAGCCCTGTGTCTTGTTAGAGACCGGTCAAGCTGTTCACAAGGTCAGATGATACACAGACTATAGGCCTGCAGACCAGAGAAGAAAGATTGAGGTCAGCCAATTCGATGACGAGCGGATGATTAAGTAGCAGAACAGACAATTAACTCAAATTGACGATAAGTTTCCAAATGTATCAAGTTCATTATGGCATTTCAAGACTTTACAATGCAAGTCAGTCTCATAACTTGGTGTCTTAAAAAAACAGAAGAGTAATCGCTTTAGACATGCATTCCAAGAAGTAGGGACAGAAAGGTGACAGCACGGATGTGAATTCCAGCTGTCTAACAAAACTGCACCAGATTGCTCTGGGTCCTGTCATACATCATACATTTTTAGCAATTCTTTGGTAGAGATATAAACCCGCACAGAACATACTCATGTATACCATGCTCCTGACATATTGGGAAATTGCGTAGACCATCCGACACCAAACCTGAAACATGATATGCTTATTATTTCAATTTCACTAGATATGAATTAATTAATCACATAGAGTATCAATTTACTTCAACAATAATATCTTCCTTAACATGGGAAATGAGAGGGAGGGTGTCGAATAACTCTCAAACCATTTTTCAACAGCTGCACCAACATTGTATGGGCAAGAAAAGGAGATCTTGCCAATTGTAAACAGTGTTGATCATGTTTGCATGTCCCTGCTCATGTTGCTGCATGATTAATTGAAATTGCAAGTGATCCAATCTAGGCATTAAAACACAGGAATATAATCATTGGGTCAGGTCGCTATTCAAATACCAGCCTTGCTCTCATATTTATGATTTGCAAACATGCTGTGTTATTTCAAGAACTTATCTCTCTCAGATAATTATGCTCATGCTTAGTGGAAGGCAGTTATTTATAATCAGCTAATACGCCTTGTGACTCTAATTACACATTTCCAAATGAGATTTGTACGGAGGCCAGTTGAGTGGGACAACAATTCTCTGGACAATAATCACCTGATATAAATTGTGGCAGAAGAACCTCGATCTGATACTCTGATGAAAATGGTAGGAGCATTCGATGTGATAAATATGCATGTTGTAAATTGTCAGGACCCTTGACTGACAAAAGTCTGGTATTGGCATGCTGGCGCAGAACACAGCAAAACTGAGCTAGAGTTTCTCAAAAATGCATGTACGCAAGGACGTGAAATACAGCACCTGCAGTCTGCTTACTCGATGCTCATGCTCGCAACCAAAGGAGGCTGCTATAACCTGGTCAGGACTAACTGCCAAGTTGGACGTTTTGTCGCAAGTTACATATTGTATGTATGTGATATAATTCAGAACTTTACTCACATACAGGCAGTGATGGAAATGCAAGGGGGGGAGCTTTGGGGAGCTCAGCTCGATTGATCAGAAAATCGGGGGAACTCTTCCCTACTACCCCCGATAATCAGTGGTGGAAATACATTTTCCTGTTCCTCCAGGTACTTTCAGTGGTAGCAGGAAGATTTCCTTTTTAAAAATATGAATGATGCAACGCTGCCGCACCAGACAAGTGCTCACCTGACAAAGAATTTCCATTTCCAGCACTGCTCACATGGTTCTGGATATAAATGGCCTAATTTTCATTCTCCTAGCCTCCCGCTATATATTATCATAATGCATTGGAATTACAGAATCCCCGATGCACATCACTGCTGCAAACAAATTAATGTGCATCAACTGAGTGTCCATATAATATAGTCCTTCCTAAAGTGGTCTCTCCAGGATTGTTTGTAGTAGCGGGGCAGATTTGTCATGAATACAGGAGTAATATTGCATTATATTAAAAAGCATGAAATTTGGCACAGAGTTGACCAATGGAAGCCATTTTCCATAAACAGTTATGGTGGGCAGACCAAAATGGGATGAATGATAAATTTAAAGTGGTGTTTTGTCTATTTTTTTTCCGGATGTGACACTGATATTTTACACAAGATTCCAAAAGTTCAAAAATTGAGCAACTGGCAGCAATTTATACTTATGGTCATTAGTCATCTATATTGGACTCTTTGAAATTGTTGCATTCATTAGCCATTTGCCAATTGTAATCTAACTAAGCGACTCACAGCAAATTATTGATCTGGGTTTTAAAATCTCGATGAATAAGAAACCTTGGAAAATGAACTGAGCCATTCATAGCACACATCAAGTGATCAATACACAATGCCTATTTTCATTAGCTTAGCAGATGACTGAAGGTTGAATTAGCTAGATATAGAAGTCTTGGAAAATAATTCGGGAAAATTGCGTGACTTTTTCATTTCTGACATGCCTGTGCCTGCTGTGAGATATTTATATTAAATATTAACAATCATTATGATTTGATGCTACAAGAATTAGATTCAGTGTTATTTTAAAATTCAGATTTTCATCTGGTTCACCCATGTCTGATTATCTGATTAACTCCCCCCAAGTGAAGAGAATGTACTTAAGGACTGGGTCTCTGAGATTGACATACGAGTACAGGGTGAGGAAGCAAATTTTTCAAAATTTGGAATATTTCAAACTTCAGTCGAAATGAAAAATTTGGCTGAGTCATAACAAATTCATATTTTCAGGCCTTAGAAACAAGACAAAAAGAATCCTTTTTGTGAAGTTTGACTTGTATTATCTCCAATCCAAAATTCAATATGGCCGTCTAAACTTGGTGATGCTTTGAAAAAAAGTACTTTCATGTTTTGAGGGCGTGAGCCATGAAAACAGTAAGGAGGACAACAACATCGTGGTGAAAAGTTTTGTTGACCAGCTGTACTAAGATGCCCCATACGGAAAAGTAAGGGGAATTAAGGTCCGAGCTGGAGAAGGGCCAGAAGTTGGCCGCCCAGAAGTCTCTAAAATTTCTTTAAGTGGCAATCCTGAACTTTCTTGGCCATAAGGCATGGGGAACAATCCTGAGTCTGCCAAAAGTTGCCATTGGGGTAATTCACATCCAGCCATGACAAAAAATCACATCACTGGACGTAGTAGTATGCATCAGGTCCGTCCCCCTTTACTCGCATGAAACAGAAATAAAGCATAATTTTTCTATCTGAAGTCATGACTCCCGAAACCATTTCCTGAGCTGGATACTTTGCCCTAAATGTCTCATTGACACCTTCTATTGATTTTATATAGAATTTGCCATTTCTTTTGTTGACAATGGAATCGACAAACAAATGTTTATAGTTTGAAAAAAAAATTTAATATCGAGCCATGTTTCCTAATGTAGCCCATCATTTTTTCACCATTTCTACTGTCTGGCCTTCATGGAATGGGCCGAATGGTGTCTTTGGGGTCCTGACATATGATTTCAGGCCAAAATTATTTTTCATAGCCGCTCTGGCACCCTTGAGGTCCCCTGAGGCTCTTCAACCACCTCTCTCATGGAGGTTGCAGGCACCTTGTCAGTTTTGTCGTCAGTGACTCCAGGAATGCTCCATTCCTCTCTTAATTCTCTCCACAAACTCCCAGACTTCCCTCTTATTCCTTTCCCATCATTGATTGCCTTCATGATATTGTATTCCGGTTGTGAGGTCACTCTGACTATGTCAGGTATTGTTTTTTAGTCCATTTGGCACTGAAGCAAATCTGACCACCTCTTCCTTTTTGTCTCCTGTGGAGTCATTTTTAATCACAGCTCATTCTAACCTTCCACAGGTATGGCTGATACCTTAATGATTATGCTGTATTGTTTTCACAATTTTCCTGTAGATGTGAGATGCTTTTTTAGCACAAGGAAGTTCATGGAAAATTTTGGTTCCCCACCCTGTACATCATTTGAGCAATTCTTCGGTAGAGATATAAACCCGCACAGAACATACTCATGTATACCGTGCTCCTGAAATATTGAGAAATTGCGTAGACCATCTGACACCAAACCTGAAACATGATATGCTTATTAGTTCGATTTCACCAGATATGAATTAATTAATCACATAGAGTATCAATTTACTTCAACAATAATATCTTCCTTAACTTGGGAAATGAGAGGTAGGGTGTCAAATAACTCTCAAACCATTTTTAAACAACTGCACCAACATTGTATGGGCAAGAAAAGGAGATCTTGCCAATTGTATACAATGTTGATCATGTTTGCATGTCCCTGCTCATGTTGCTGCATGATTAATTGAAATTGCAAGTATAGCAAGTAATTCAATCTAGGCATTAAAACACAGGAATGTAATCATTGGGTCAGGTCGCTAATCAAATACTAGCCTTACTCTCATATTTATTATTTCCAAACATGCTGTGTTATTTCAAGAACTTATCTCTCTCAGATAATTATGCTCATGCTTAGTGGAAGGCAGTTATTTATAATCAGCTAATACGCCTTGTGACTCTAATTACACATTTCCAAATGAGATTTGTACGGAGGCCAGTTGAGTGGGACAACAAATGTCACGACAATAATCACCTGATATCAATTGTGGCAGAAGAACCTGGGTCTGATACTCTGACAAAAATGGTAGGAACCCTGGGGGGGGGGGGTTCTCGCCCCGAAATATGACGGGGGTGCTCAGCTGAGCGTCTCGCACCCAGACCCAGTAACAGAGTGCCGGGAACCAAAATATAGGACCCTGGACTAGGGAAAATTCGCCCTCAAAGAGGCATTTTTTTCGGGTCGGCTGTATTATTTTAATTATTTGTCCCAAATAATTACTTTTTTGCCTCCACGGATGTCCTTTGGAAGGTGATTTTTACGCGAAATTCGGAGTGCTGGAAATGTTGAACCATGTCTAGGAATATTCAGACCTCATTTTAGGACCCTTAGCTAGGGAAAATTAGCCCTTGAAGAGCCCTTTTCAGCCGAGCATAGGTGTAGACCAACATATAGTGAGAACCCCCCCAGGGTAGGAACATTCGATGTGATAAATCTGCGTGTTGTAAATTGTCAGGACCCTTGACTGACAAAAGTCTGATATTGGCATGCTGACGAACACAGCAAAACTGAGCTAGAGTTTCACAAAAATGCATGTACGCAAGGACGTGAAATACAGAACCTGTAGTCTGCTAACTCAATGCGCATGCTCGCAACCAAAGGAGGCTGCTGTAACCTGGTCAGGACTAACTACCAAGTTGGATGTTTAGTTGCAAGTTACATATTGTATGTATGTGATATAATCCAGAACTTTACTCACATACAGGCAGTGATGGAAATGGGTTGGGGGGGGGGGGGCTTTGGGGAGCTCAGCTCCCTTGTAAGAGCAAATAAATGATTTAAATTGAATTGAATTGATCAAAAAATCTTAGGAACTCTTCCCTACTACCCCCGATGATCAGTGGTGGAAATAAATTTTCTGTTCCTCCATGTACTTTCAGTGGTAGCAGGAAGTTTTTCCCTTTTAAAAATATGAATGATGCAACGCTGCCGCGCCAGACAAGTGCTCACCTGACAAAAATTTCCATTTCCATCACTGCTCACATGGTTCTGGATATAAATGGCCTCATTTTCATTCTCCTAGCCTCCCACTATATATTATCGAAATGCATTGGAATTACGAAATCCCCGATGCATATCACTGCCACAAACAAATTGATGTGCATCAACTGACTGTCCATATAGGCCTACTATACTCCTTCCTGAAGTGGTCTCTCCAGGAACGTCTGTAGTACAAAAAATAATTAATGCAAATCAAATTAAAATGTTGAAGTCTTATAAATATATGATATCCTCAAACAAGTTAAAAGTAGCACCTTCTAACTGAGCCTGCTAACACCATCATGATGGAAAGTTTTTTACTATCAGAAAAGTTCTTGCAAAGCTCACCTCTCCAAGAACTTCCGAGTCCTAAAATGACCTAATTTCTGTCGCCCTTTATATATACTAGAGACAAGTAGGACCACTCTCAATTTATGCTTGGGCCTGTGATTACAATGGTAAAATTATGGACCAACAGAGCTGACAATTAAGGAGTGTCTGTGCAAAATGTCTGGTTTAACATAACTTCCTTTCCATTTAAAACTACAGTAATTGAAATCCAACATTCACAATTGACAGCTCTGGCCATCCTCACTTCTCAGTGTAAGCTTGGAAAGCTGCCCTGACCACATCGTATACACTGTTTTGTGAAGAGGTAACAAAAATATTAACTTTCCTCCGATGTGACAGACATAATTAACAGTTTGAGATTTTTCAAAGCAATTGAATGAATGCTTGAGTGTTTCATAGTTGCCTGTATGTTGTTTCAATGAGTTTCTTTGTAGAAAACCATAAACAATTAATTAAATAACGCCGGAAAAAAGCTGACAAAGCTCATGGTCACACAACCTATTGCTTTTGCAATCACATTTCAAGTGTGAACTCTGTTGACCTGAGGTGCGAAACAGGTGATTATAACAAACAGTCAATGCCAAACAATGCTAAACAAGATAATCCAGCCTGCTATTTTGTAACAGGGCCTCTTGAAACACTGTCAGAACATAAGAATATGTGTCAGAGACATGAACTTTTTGCCAAAGAAAATCTTAATTGGACATTTCAACATCCATTTATTGACATGGGACTATCTACTTATTAAACCTTCATTGCAAGGGATATACCTGGAGAGGGCAAATTAAACATATTGCCCCGTAGATGATAAAATGCAAGGTAAGAGATTGAAATTCTCCCAAAACCATGTCAACACAGAAAACTTTGCCAATTCACCTGGCAATTTTGAAACCCTTTAATTCAGTAACAAAGAAATCTGGAGGTGTACTTTTGCATAGATATTGCCAATAATGACTACATAGACAGTTCTGCGTGGTGTTATGTTGCTGACAACAATTAGATTTATAGTAACTGTAGTAATTTGGCTTTTTTTTAGACATGTGCTTTTCTCAAGACATTGTTATGATCAAACAGGAAGTGCAACAACAGTGCCACCTTACCTACACATGAAAGCTATAGAAATCTTCAGTATTTTGTAGAGCCTGTTGGCAGGGCGAGTGCAAACGAGTCCTGCAATGGGAGGATGGCTCTGGCAGTCTAGGACTTTTTACCATCAACTAAAGTGATGCAGAGTCAAATAAGAGTGGGAAAATGATCAAAGGTGAATATGACTCACAAAAAGGCGAGATGTCACCGTTATCAGACATTTTACTTGCCTTGTAAATATAACACCAAAGTATTTTTACTTAAAAACAGAGTTCAGAAGTGCTTCGGGTTAACAGTTTTAATCATGCTCTTCTCTGTGAAGCTTTCAAGTGGAGTGATAGGAGCTGATTTCTGTGGCAACCTTTTTCCATTTAATGAAGCCCTGCCTTGTAAAAGAGACCAGCACTATGGCAACCGCCAATGCAAGAACACTTAGTGAGTTCCCAACGAAGTCAATGCAGAGAACAACCCGCAGAATTTAGCATGAGCCTGCTATCGGTTATGGAACATCTCCCAATATATAACAATGGACATCCCTGCCAATATGACACTTTATTTCTACTTTTTAAGCTATTTATAACTTGAACGTGATATTGTACAACTTTCCTGTTTGGTTGCAACGCAATTTGTCAAACCTTCAAGATTGGTTGTGTAATTTGACTTGATACAAAATCAGTTTTTAAAATGAAGTGTATTCGTTATGCTTGAGCCATGCATAAAGATAATCAATAGACCTACACATTGATGTCAAAATATTGTTTGTGGTCTGTTATTTCCAAGCAATGTTCTTGAAGCACCTCCCAAGATCCACTTGGAGTGCAGCATCTGGTTGCAATTGCTGCAAGAAATCAGAATCAGAATCTTCATTTCTTTCTCACAAGTGGTCAATACCAGTAAGTAAAGCAGGCCAACAGTAATGCAACAGGTGTATGTTATAAGACAAATGTTAGAAAGTTTAATCCAAAATATAACGATTCAAAAAATAGATGAACCAACAAACAACTTGATGATTTTAAAATATTCATTCACACCGTACTCGGTCAGTGATATTACCCTAGACTGCTAGTCTGCTAAGGTTAGGAACTCATGATTTTTCATGTTTTACCCTGTGCCGGAAGTTCACCAATCACAATCCCTCATCTATAGGTACAAAGATAAAAGGCATACAGAGCAATCACCAACCCACCATTATCTAATTATGATAGATTAATTGAAGTCAAATTACATTTGAGAAACCCAAGAGATGAAAGCATTTCTTTCCCCATCTTGATATCTCTCTTGCAGAGGCAACATTTTAAAAAGTAGATTCCCCAAATTTAATGAGACATCACTTTTTCCATCTGTCAGGGTTATTTTGAGAATTGGAGAATTATGACAGAATTGTCACAATCGAATTTGACTGCATGGAAAAATTGTCAATAATTAAATTAATATATTGTATGAATTTGTATCTAAAAGTATCTCATAAACATTACAGAATTATACTCCTGACAAAATATTACATTCTGCAATGTCCTCATTACCAATAGATTTTTTAAGTATCTTACTGCCAAGGTGCTCTTTCCGACCTCTTCAGTATCCATAAGAACTGAGACAGTTCTAAGTGACTAGCCGGTCTATTGATTTTGAGGCTCAAAGCAACGTCGACTAATAATTATATGAGCTGATGTGCCTTGAGGTAAGTTAATGATACCTTGGCCGGTAACTTTGATGCCATTCAATGGAGGATTAATAAGAAAATGAGAGAATGAAGCAGTCAGGTTCACAGACTCTGGGATCAAATAGGCCATCCTTGGCTACTTTTGACCAACTTGACAGGAACTAATGAGCAACATATTCAAGACGAACCACATTTTAACATTACGTTCCTGATTGCGCAAGATAATGTCGGTTAAAACCAATAGTTTAGTATTTCTATAAAATTGATTCCCTTGTACATAAAATGTGAACTAATAAGTAACTGCAGGCCATTGAAGGGCGAATTCGGATTTTATAATTTTTTTTTTTTGGTGTGAAAATGTATACGTATCTGAAGTGTTTTGAAGTTGTAGCCTACAAATATAGGACAAGTGGGAACAACGTCTTTGAAGTTAGAGCCATTCTATAACTTTCAGTACTGATGCTATACCTTCTGGGGATGATATGTAGACATCACCTGAACTTCACTGCACAACAAGATAAAATTTACGATCTCATGTGAAGAGGAACAACACTGTATTTCAGTGTATAAGGGACACCAACTCACAATGGCTGCTCATGTAAAATTTGGAAAAACATATACTCGTACACACCTAATTGGCAAAAGTTCCAAAGTTGTCTATGGTTATTGCAACGTGAGGAAAGTAACAGGCATAAAAACAGCAACATTAATGACAATTTCTCATTGCAAAAGATATCTCATTAGTCCAAATCGAGAAGGCAATTTTCTCTTGGATGATGATCAAAGGGATGGTAGCATTAGAGCCGCACTATTACCAAAATGCGGCTTGATTTCTCATGCAGTATTGTGCGAATTCTTCCACAACCATATTGACATAAATTCATTTGCACTCAACAGTCAACACTAGGCCTATCCCTTAAAAAAGTTTAGGATTACATTTTAAGATTTTGGTTTACTACACTCTTATTTTCATGCTCAAATGGGGGTATAGAAAGCTGGTAACTTGGATAGTTGTAATTTTATGAGATAAATATTCATGAGAAAACAGTCTCCTTCAATTTACGTTATCATTGTGTTTGCATTCGGCTATTGGGAACTTTTTGTCTACGGGCGAAAATCCTTTTCTTAAGGGATACTGTGATTCCATACATAACAGCGTTTCAGCACAGCGCAACGCATTTGTGAAAGCCATGAACGGAGCTAGTTTTAGCGAGCGGCGTCATACGACACTCGCAGCATTGATGCGCATGCGCACTCACTCGCCCTTCTTTTCAATTTTTTTTTTGCGGAATGCTGCAAGCAGACTGACCTGCTGGTTAGATCATGAGATATCAGTTCCTATTTGGAAATACTTTGAGAATAGGCTAGTGCCTAGTTTCTGGTTGGGCCATGGTAATGAACATCTTATTTTTAAACAAATTCCTGTTACCCGTCAGCGGAGTGCTGTGGGGGAAAAGTAATCTATCTCCAGCAATCTGACGCTCATAGGCCCAGTCAACCTATTCAATTCCAGTCATCACTATTTTGCGACCATTACTTATTCAATACCAGTCACCACTATTTTGTGACCATTACATATTCAATTCTGGTCACCACTATTTTGTGACCATTACGTATTTAATAAACACTTTAAACCTGACTGCGGAATGCGGCAGGGGTTGTGAACAAATTTGCATCTTTCCCGGTCACCACTGTTTGGTGATCATTACTTATTCAATTCCAGTCACCACTGTTTGTGACCATTACATGTTCAGTAAACGCTTTTAACCCGACTGCGGAATGCTGCGGGGGATGGGAACAAATTCGCATCTTGTCTGGTCACCACTGTTTCATCACTTATTCAATTCCGGTCACCACTGTATTGTGATCATTACATGTTTAATAAACACTTTTAAACCGACTGCGGAATGCGGCGGGGGATGTGAACAAATTCGCATCTTTTCCGGTCGCCACTGTTTTGTGACCATCACTTATTCAATTCCAGTCACCACTGTTTTGTGACCATTACATGTTCAGTAAACACTTTTAAACCGACTGCGGAATGCGGCGGGGGATGTGAACAAATTCGCATCTTTTCCGGTCACCACTGTTTTGTGACCATTACATGTTTAATAAATATTTTTAAACCGACTGCGGAATGCGGCGGGGGATGTGAAAAAATTTGCATCTTTTCCGGTCACCACTGTTTTGTGATCATCACTTATTCAATTCTGGTCACCACTGTTTTGTGACCATTACATGTTTAATAAACACTTTTAAACCGACTGCGTAATGCGGCGGGGGATGTGAACAAATTCGCATCTTTTCCGGTCACCACTGTTTTGTGACCATTACATTTTTAATAAACACTTTTGTACCGACTGCGGAATGCGGCGGGGGATGTGAACAAATTCGCATCTTTTCCGACACCACTGGTGTGTGGCCATTACATGTTTAATAAACACTATTAAACCGACTGCGGATGCGGCGGGGGATGTGAACAAATTTGCATCTCTTCCGGTCACCACTGTTTTGTGACCATTACATGTTTAATAAACACTTTTGTACCGACTGCTGAATGCGACGGGGGATGTGAACAAATTCGCATCTCTTCCAGTAACCACTGTTTTGTGACCATCACTTATTCAATTCCGGTCACCACTGTTTTGTGACCATTACATGTTTAATAAACACTTTTAAACCGACTGCGGAATGCGGCGGGGGATGTGAACAAATTCGCATCTTTTCCGGTCACCACTGTTTTGTGACCTCCATTATTTCAATTCCGATCATCACTATTTGGTGATCACCATTCCAGTGCATATGCTACCGTCAATACCTGGTCGTTGCAATATTCTGAAAAGGGTTCTAAAAGTGTTTGCAGATGCCGAAACATACCAGAAGGCGTTCTTCACAGCTAGAGCTGCCCAATGGCAAGAGTCATTCCATCTAAGGCTTCGTCGCCCTCATCATGGCAGGCAACGCTAGGATCAGCTTGGCAGGTGACTCCAAGGGCACCCTCTCCTACGAGACAATGTTTTCAGATGTTTCTCCTCTCCCCTCCTGCTCTCTCCCTTTCTTGGCGCAACCCATGCGATGGGTTGTTTGGCGGGTCTCGTTGTTCCCACCAAGACGGGAGAGATCACGCTCGATTGACTGTGCCAAAGGACATACCTGCCAGTGTTCAAGTACTCTATACTCAGGGCTGTTTACATTTATTATTAATTCAAAGGTGATTAGTTACCCATGACTGATCTGACGGCGGAATGACGCAGGTCTGGTCATGGGGGGAAGAATGTATGTTCCTCTGTTGCTCATATGTTTTATTTATTACAGTTAATTTGATTTAATAAATATTTTAATCACCTTTCTGTGTCGGAGTTCTAGCTTTCACAAAACAGCGTTTCAGCACAGCGCAACGCATTTGTGAAAGCCATGAACGGAGCTAGTTTTGGCGAGCGGCGTCATACGACACTCGCAGCATTGATGCGCATGCGCACTCACTCGCCCTTCTTTTCAAGTCGTTCCCTCCATCCTCCCCATCTACCTCCAGCGATTAGGGTTCAGGAACCCCCATTTCTGTCAGCGGAATGTTGCAGTGTTTGGTGGGTCTCGTTGTTCCCACCAAGACGGGAGAGATCACGCTCGATTGACTGTGCCAAAGGACATACCTGCCAGTGTTCAAGTACTCTATACTCAGGGCTGTTTACATTTATTATTAATTCAAAGGTGATTAGTTACCCATGACTGATCTGACGGCGGAATGACGCAGGTCTGGTCATGGGGGGAAGAATGTATGTTCCTCTGTTGCTCATATGTTTTATTTATTACAGTTAATTTGATTTAATAAATATTTTAATCACCTTTCAGTGTCGGAGTTCTAGCTTTCACAAAATATAGAACTCTAGCAGAGTGATGCTGACACACAAATCTGATATGATGCTGTTTTTTTTATCAATTTAGCAAATTCTTCACATTATACTCTGGACACCAAGACAGTTTTCTATTGTCTTTTGCCGTGGTATAACCAACAGATTTGTTAGGTATACCACTGTTGGGGATTAAGTTAGCCTGTTGCACTGTTTTTTCTGCAAACAATGCACCTAAAAATGACAACAAAGTCACAAAATTCAGTTTAAAATCTTTCAGGAGTCACATGGAGTATAAGTCACTTATACAACTCATTTTCGGTGTATCACTAACATTTCAGGGGTTATTTACCTCGGGCTAAAGCCTTCGGTAAATAACCACCTGAAATGTTAGTTATACACCTCAAATTTGTTGTATAACCTATACCTGTTTCTGTTAATGAGTTAATAGCTTATAACGATGAGACATTTGTATAACTTTTCAATTTTGTGTGTGTGTATGAATAGGTCTGTTTCCATATGGGGATTACGACAGGTATTATTGGTGGCACTGTGATAATGATAAGGGGGTAGGGCTATTTTGTTCTTGGGGGAAGCCCACCAAATTACATATTATCTCGTTTGTTTGCAAAGTGAGTGAAATCCTGTGACCAACAGCTAATAATAATCTGCCTGTTAACACCTTCCAATCCCCAATCTGTATAACAAAACACTTTTCTGTTGAATTGCTTTTTTGAGAACATAATCAATACAGTGTAGCTGACCCAAACAATTATACATTCAACAGACACACTCAGTAATTCAACAACACCAATCACCTTGTTGAAAGGTAAAGGGGATTCGATCAGAGCTCCTATCACTTGGAGACACCACCTGTACATAAATTCAGAACTATAAATGGAGACAGACCTATTTCTCTTGTTAAAAAGGCACCAGAATGATAGATATTCAATATACGGAATGAATTATAAATCATAAGAAAAAAAATCTGCATGTTATATATCATAAATCTTACTAGTGTGACTGCCAAACATCAGGGGAGAGTCGTATGAAGGACAGTCTTTGTGAATCACTTGTCCTCTCTGGGATGTAGGCCAGCATGATAACATAACACATTACATGACATATTATTTATTAGTCACTGGTAATAGGTACATAAATTTGACTGCACTGACAACATGGTAATGAATGAGGCATGAAGGTAAAATATATAGTATGGAAAAAATGGGATATCCCATCCCATGTCGCTAGGCAGCCTTGTGTACCTGATCAATGCGAAATATTGAGATTACATCTATCACTGAGATTCAAAGATAGACCACCAGAGTAGATTTTTACCAAAGAATGACAGGATGCCACTACAATGGTTATTGGTTCTGCTTTGACTGATGTACTTCTGAAAGGTTATTTAGAAGCATGCTCAATGTACAGTACAGTACATCCATTTTTTGATAGGTCAGACACAACCGCTTTTTGGAAATAACACTGTGGATTTATAGTTGAGTTGGTGCATAGACATTGACTTTACTAAAATTACCTTCAGCTTGTTGCAAAGTCTGGCAGCATGAAACTGCTTGATAGCAACAATGCTTCCACATTCAACATTCCTCACTAGTGAGATAGGCAGCTGCACACGCTTCATCAGACTCCACATTTGGGAATAGAGTGTGAAGTTTTTTCGACGTCAATTGGATGGTATGGAGGGGCCGGGGGGGGGGGGGCACAGATCAGAGAGCACCTGGTTAAAACTCCTTTTTGTCAAAGAACACTTGAGTGAAGCATTTGGCTCGTATAATACATATTTATGACATAGATACATTATATTCAAAAGGACGCTCAGCTGGGATGTTTTGCCAATAAGTTGTTCCCAATTGAAGCAGTGTCATTCCTGCTGATGCCAAATGGAAATTCTGTCACATACACCGTCAGGGTTAATATAATAGCACTCAGCTTACCTGCCCACAAATAAGCTTACACACAAAACACAAGAATAAGCTGGGCTTTTTATATTAAAAAATGGTGCACTGTTCCCTTAGGGCAAAATATGATAGTCTCCATTCTCCAATAGTCGTAGTAACACTATTAGCATGGTCGTCTCTTCACATTTGGAAAAGTAACACACAGAGATAACCACTCAAATAACAACTGGTGTGACAGTCATGGTTGTATTTATTAGAAGCAAAGGCAAAAGTGACACATATAGTGTTTGCGTCTTTAGTTTTAATTTCCTAATCTTAGGGTCACATGTGTTGTAAAAAAGGTCTACTTTCCAGTAATTTCAGCACAACGTGCAAACTTAAGCTGAAAGGCAAGACATCAATAATGATAAATGTGACTTCCTTGAGAGAGCTAAATGTTTTTTGGGGAAGCTTTTAGGATTATACAATACTGCGAAAAGCCCTTGTTTCAAGAAAACGTTTAAGCATTATTTTATCAAAGAGTTAATTCTCAAATATGTGTGACAAATGCATAGAATTTTTGCAATATGTGTGACAAATGCATAGAATCTCAGAAGTATGGAATCTCAAAAGACGTGTGGGTGTTTTGTAGGAACTGCGCTATGGCATCATTGCAAAAACAGGTCAAGCCCTCAGGCATGGTGCTTTTAGTGCAATATATCACTCTAAACTAGCACTCATACAACACATCACAGCAGTGAGGCAATTTTGCATTATAGTATATGAAACCATAATTTAAGAGAGATGAAATAAAGGTGTAGTTATGTTTGTCTAGGAGCAGCTGTACAGATTGTAAAACAATCATTTGGCTGCCATTGACAAGTATTTAGCAAATAAAGCCATGCTGTGTCCTTCAGAGGGCAGAGAGAGATGACGTAGACCTGAATGGTGCACAAGTGTATTTCTGAGGGTGCACATATGACTTTTAAGGGGCAACCAATAGATCTGCCAACATGGGAAATTTCCATGGAAAGTGAAAGGCTCAGACCTATATACTGTTGGTCTCCTTTCTACGACAAGGAACAGAGTATGTACAGGAGGATCACAGAACTGACATGGGATTGCCAATTCCCTTTGCTGTTTCATTTTTAAAAACATTGATGTCAGTTCCACCTGTTTTCATTAAAACTTTGTTCTGTTTTAGTATACTGCAACTCAGGGAATGCAAAACAGTAATCAAAACATGTGATGTCTCGAATCCAGTGCAGCTAAACTGACCACCTGAAGCAATCCCACCCACTGCACTAAAGTTGAAATTTGCCAATGTACCATGAACATAACGACAAAAGTGTAAAACTCTGAATTCAATCCAGCCAAAGAATCGTTGAAATGTCGATGCGTCTGACTTATCCTGCTAAAATGTATTGTCAAACACATTTTAATTCTATTCCCACGATCTACCAGAAATATTTGAAAAATCTACTGAAAGCCTGCCCTAAACTTCTCAACTCATTTGGCAGATTTCATTACAAACAGATCAGTGAAACAGATCACGACTTGTTGTGCACAATGCATTGTTTATTGCTGTGGGTGAAATTGTTAGTATTATTATCATTAACTCAACACAGAAAAGGATCGTCATGCTTTAGTCGAAACAACACCCATGCAAGTTGATGCAACAAAAACTGGCAGTTTGGAATGAATATTTTTAACAAGTAACTATCACATTTACTGAGTGTGATAACTAGGCCAATACAGCGGCTGAATGTAGCCATTTGTGCTTTGAAATGGTGGTCTATAGGCCTATTTATTGTTATTTTTGGCCTTACTTTTTGACACTGACTGACACCAAGTTAAGCAATCAGTTTGCAATTACTGTTTTCCCTTGTTGGTGGCCTATCATATTGCAAAATACTTTATCTGGCACAGTCGAAGAAAAAAATAAAGGGACCTGTAATAAAAAGCTTGGTTTATTTCGGATAAAAATTTGAATGCATCACAAAGATTGATTGTTTTGTCTCCCTTTTAGTGTATTGATGAATTTGGATGATTACAGCATGGTCAGGTGATGAAATTCACTAATGGCGATGTAGTTAAAAAGGAAGGGGTGGTGACCAGTTGGAAAGATTGTTGGCTACCAGTTGGTTTGTTACCAGATGATTAATTAGTGGTTAGTAAGCTGTTACCACTAAGCATGGTTGCTACTTGACTTGGTCCCGTATTATTTACCTACAAGACATGAGGCCTATTCAAATGCATTCAGGAGTTGTTAATTTAAAAAATGTTTATAGGCCTACATACGCAATTTCTTTTCCCTCTCTTAGACACAAAAAGCTGAAGAAGTTCAGTGAGCTAATGAACAATTGGTTTAACCCAATTAGTGGTCTAACCATCAGCTAGCAGCCAAGTTGCAGGTCATTTCCTTCAGGCCGTCTAGATGATTACAAAGCATTTCTATTTCAGTCTCTGATAAGGCCAGAGGCATTTGGACCATGCCATTGCCTATGATACAAAATGTTTTTACTAAATTTCGGCTTCTACACAATCGCGAGTGTACAATTTGGTTGTCACTTTGGTCCAAAAATGAACCTCATTGTATCTCATCAGTAAAAATATCAATGTATTTATAAATTTCTTGGGAATGATGGCCTAAAATATTTTTGCACAAACAATTTTTGTTCCTATTAATCGCACAGACATCCGTTGCCACTCACCAGAAAGAATAGAATGTTAGCTATCTAACAATATTTTTATGATTTCTGTAACTTAATTAGGATCGGAGAAATGGCCGTTTGACATAATGGTATAATGAAATTTTTACAGGCGGAGTAAATTATTTAGAGTCATTTTTCAACATTTTGACCTTCACTGCATCGTATTAAATGGTCAGAGGATCTTGAAACTTTATCAATATTCTGGAGTGTTGGAGGCAACAAATATTTTGAGATTTCTGACAATAGCCACATTCCTTGGATGATAAAAACCGTTTATGTCGCAAGAATTACAAGAAATATTAAAATTGTTTAAACATACTCCTTGCCCTTGAAAAACATGCTTGGTCAACTTCTCAGATTCCCTACTTATTTCCTAAACAAGCTTTTTCTGAATTTGGGTTCTGTGACCTTGAAAAGTAGGTGGAGGTCATCCAAGGTTAAACAAAAAATAAAAGTCAGTCAGTGCAGTAATCCCTGGGAATATACATGTCACCCCTTACTTCAAGCATTCACCTGCACAAGGCCAAAACCTCTATGGGGGGCCGGGAACGGACAATGCAAGGGGGGACGGACACTATGGAGACAAATCAGACATTACCCAACAAACAATAGAGATATCAACTTGCTCATTTTTTCGATTTAGTTTGCCAAAGAGTGGCTACAAATGGCAGGTGTTTTGAAATTTCTCATTGGTGTGCTTATATGAGAAGTAGGTAGGGGGACGGACACTATGCTTTTTTTGTGGAAAGTGAAACTGTCAATTTTATGGCCTCACAATTCCAAGGAGGAATGCTCAGGCCTTCTCAAGGTTTCTGAAAACTGATCAGTTCATTTGTCTGAACAAATGCTTATGGAATACAGGGGAAAAAATGGGATATTGTCAACATTTTTGACTGTATCTACCTCATATATCAATCGATTTTCACTATTGTTGGTTGAGAATTTTTGAAGCTTTATTGTCTTTTACGGTGTATATGAAATCAGCTAGGAGTTTCATGGAAATACCAGTCGAGGAATGACCTCGTTTTATTATCGTTTTCATAGCTACGTGTTTTTCAAGTTTGCAATTTGCTTCATTCCAAACCTGTGATGTCAGAGATTAAGTTGAATAATTTCGTTTACTACAAGCACAGTTTTCAGGAAATTGACAAAGTGCATTGACACATAGATGTTTCACTTGTTTAGCTTGCCCTGGCAGAAAGATGCTTCAGTGAACTGTAACTAAACCAACCAGGCCAGTTAGCCTCAAAGGAGAGTTGCAATTACTGACAACAGAAGTAGTTTGAAATTGTGATGACTGGTGTCTTGTGAAAAACAGCAACACATTTTGTCTTCCTATCTACCTTGAGAGAGCTAAATGTGAGTGGGGACAAACAGATTACAGCTGTCTGCCAAAATAGTGAAAATATTACCTGAGAATGAACCAACGGAAAATACTCAATGTTCTGAGCTTTTACCCATGACATTTAGGTGATTTTTGGGGAAGCTTACAGCCAGGATAGGATTACACAATACTGTGAAAAGCCCTTGTTTCAAGAAAACGTTTATGAATTATTTTATCAAAGAGTTAATTCTCAAATATGTGTGACAAACGCATAGAATCTCGGAAGTATGGAATCTCAAAAGACGTGTGGGTGTTTTGTAGGAACTGCGCTATGGCATCATTGCAAAAACAGGTCAAACCCTCAGGCATGGTGCTTTTAGTGCAATATATCACTCTAAACTAGCACTCATACAACACATCACAGCAGTGAGGCAATTTTGCATTATAGTATATGAAACCATAATTTAAGAGAGATGAAATAAAGGTGTAGTTATGTTTGTCTAGGAGCAGCTGTACAGATTGTAAAACAATCATTTGGCTGCCATTGACAAGTATTTAGCAAATAAAGCCATGCTGTGTCCTTCAGAGGGCAGAGAGAGATGACGTAGACCTGAATGGTGCACAATTGTATTTCTGAGGGTGCACATATGACTTTTAAGGGGCAACCGATAGATCTGCCAACATGGGAAATTTCCATGGAAAGTGAAAGGCTCAGACCTATATACTGTTAGTCTCCTTTCTACGATGAGGTCAGAGTACAGGAGGATCACAGAACTGACATGGGATTGCCAATTTTCTTTACTGTTTCACTTTTAAAAACATTGATGTCAGTTCCACCTGTCTTTCATTAAAACTTTGTTCTGTTTTAGTATACTGCAACTCTGGGAATGCAAAATGCCTACAACGGTAATCAAAACAGGTGATGTCTCGAATCCAGCGCAGTTAACTGACCACCTGAAGCAATCCCACCCACTGCACTCAAGTTGAAATTTGCCAATATACCATCAACATAACGACGAAAGTGTGACAAGTGCTTTGAATTCAATCCAGCCAAAGAATCGCTAAAACGTCAATTCGTCTGACTTATCGTGCTAAAATGTATTGTCAAACGCATATTAATTCTATTCCCGCCGTCTATCAGAAATATTTGAAAAAACTCATTTGGCAGATTTCAGTACAAACAGATCAATGAAACGGATTTGTTGTACACAATGCATTGTTTATTGCTGTGAGTGAAATTGTTAGTATTATTATTATTAACTCATCACAGAAAAAGGATCGTCATGCTTTAGCAGAAACAACACCCATGCAAGTTGATGCAACAATAACTGGCATTTTGGAATGAATGTTTTTCACAAGTAACTGTCAAATTGACTGGAATGTGATGACCAGGCCAATACAGCGGCTGAATGTAGCCATTTGTGCTTTGAAATGGTGGTCTATAGGCCTATTTATTGTTCGTTTTTGGCCTTACTTTTTGACACTGACTGACACCAAGTTGAACTATCAGTTTACAATTATTGTTTTCCCTTGTTGGTGGCCTATCATATTGCAAGATACTTTACCTGGCATAGTCGAAGAAAAAACAGAAGGGACCTGATATTAAAAAGCTCAGTTCACCTCAGATAAAAATTTGAAAGCATCACAAATGACTGAGTGTTTTGTCTCCCTTTTAGTGTATTGATGTATTTGGATGATTACAGCTTGGTAAGGTGATGAAATTCGTTAACGGTGATGTAGTTAATACAGGAGGAAGGGGCGGTGACCAGTTGGAAAGATTGTTGGCTACCAGTTGGTTTGTTACCAGATGATTAATTAGTGGTTAGTAAGCTGTTACCACTAAGCATGGTTGCTACTTGACTTGGTCCCGTATTATTTACCTACAAGACATGAGGCCTATTCAAATGCATTCAGGAGTTGTTAATTTAAAAAATGTTTATAGGCCTACATACGCAATTTCTTTTCCCTCTCTTAGACACAAAAAGCTGAAGAAGTTCAGTGAGCTAATGAACAAGTGGTTTAACCCAATTAGTGGTCTAACCATCAGCTTGCAGCCAAGTTGCAGGTCATTTCCTTCAGGGCATCTAGATGATTACAAAGCATTTCTATTTCAGTCTCTGATAAGGCCAGAGGCATTTGGACCATGCCTATGATACAAAATGTGTTATTACAGATTTCATATAGGTGTGCCATGTTCTTTTCAACTGCCACAGTGCTCTTGTGATGTCAGTATCAGCATAATGATTTCACAGTTGGTATATTTCGCAGTTTCAGGTGTGTAACTTGGAACCCATACTGATCACACCATTACATATCCACAATAAGCTGTTAGATTGTTGCTCAACATTGATTATTCAGTTTGATGTTTTGAATAAATCCAAAAGTTACAATATCCAGCTATATATAATGCATGGATTTTGTGTATAACTGCTATCAGTTTTAGCACTTTTACAACAAAACAAATTCATTCACTCTCACATTCATTTGTTGGTCTGAGAGGTTATCATGTGCTACTTTGTCTTTGCAAAAATAATATTCTCAGGAACCATTCAGAATTTAAGACCTAAGGGGGGGGGGAGTTTTGCTTGGGGGCATCCTTATCACTGATTTCCAATAATGTTTATTTGATGATCGAATTCTTAGCCTCCTTGTCTGGCCTTTTCCCAAATTTTTGGGGAGTAACTACCCCCCCCCCTCATCTCTCTTCCTCTGGTATGCCCATGCAACACCGCCACATTCACTTCCAAAAAATCTCCATATCATCCCCATTCCAGTTATCAATTCTGAACAGTTTCTTTGGCGCAGATCTCACTTAAAAGGCTGAAAAGCCACAAGGTGCTGCCCTCAAGGAGAAATTTCACAACAGGACACCATGAATGTCCATGATGGATCAAGCAAGTGGCTCAAACATATCAGTTTCACCTGTTCCAACTGAATCAAACAACCATACCAATGAATGCAGATTAGTCAATTGTTATTCACACTTAGAAAGCCGATAAGCCTGACTTGTTGGTAGCAGTTGGAATCAACACTCCAGCTTGGAGTACCAATAGTGATGTCAGTATTGCCATACTGACATCATCTGAGCATATATTCACATGGAACATGGCACACTTATACAAGATCTGTAATAACTGAATTGCGGCTTTTACACAATCGAGTGTACAATTTGGCCGTCACTTCGGTCCAAAAATGAACCTCGTTGTATCTCATCAGTAAAAATGTCAATGTATTTATACATAACTTGGGAATGATGGCCTAAAATATTTTTGCACAAACAGTACCATACAGACATCCGTTACCACTCACTAGAAAGAAGGGAATGTTAGCTATCTAACAATATTTGTATGCTCGTTTTTGCGATTTAGTGAGCCAATGAGTAGAGTTCTAGCTCTACAAACGGCAGGTTTTTAAATTTCTCATTATGAGAGGTAGGTAGGGGGCGGATACTACGCCTTTTTGTGGAAGTGAAACTTTCAACTTTATGACCTCACAAATCCAAGGAGGAAGGATCAGGCCTTCTGAAAACTGTTCACTTCATTTGTCTGAACAATTGCATGGAAATACAGGCAAAAACAAATCATCGAAAGTGAGTAACACAGTGTTATAGCAATTCATCCACACCGCCATGAACCATTTTGCAATTGCTTTACCATTGATCCCAGCATTTTGCTTTTGGCGTGTAATTTCAAGAAAATAGATAAGCAGTGCCTCCAATCAAGGCTAAATGCTTGCTCACTATGTCAGTATAGATTCTCCAATAGAAAAAATTGTGTGGTTGTAATATATTTGACATGCTGGGCTTACAAAAAACTGAAATTTTGAAGTGAATTTTCGCAACACATGTTGTCAATGGGAAAAACTTTATATTGTGCGACATTTTGGACTGTATAGATCTACTTTAAATATTAACCGATTTTCACGATTTTTGGTTTAGAATTTTCGTAGCTTTATTGTCTTTAACGATGTATATGAAATCAGGAGTTTCATGGAAATACCAGTCGAGTAATGACCCCGTAAAGATTGACAATGTACACTTGATTGAAGCCGATTGCTCAATAAATTCTCAAGAAAGTACTTAGATATTACAGATGCTCCCTGGTTGTAACAACAGTCTTGAGAAGCAGGGAGAGATATTGGATAAATAACTATTACTACAGTATTAGATTGCATGCCCTGAAGGCTGTTTAACTTAATATTTCAAATGAAATGTTTTATTGATGAAAAAAAAAAAATCTTATTACTTTTACTAGTTATTGGAGAAGCTCATCCATCCAATATCTGTTTTCTTTTGAGATAAAGAAACAGGAATTCTCTAAAGAATTACAAGAGAACGCTTTGCAGTTCAAACAAACAGCCTAAAAAGAGAGGAAAGGGAAGCTAATTGGGTTAGACCACTCTCATCAGATACTTATTCTGAACACGTAAGAAGCCTCCAAATGTTTTAGCCTTGCGGAAAAAAATTAACAAGAAAATAGCAGACACAAAATTGGAGGCTTTCAAATGGCTCCATTCATTTATGAGATACACTGTACGTCTGGAAAACCGCAAATATTAATGTTTGAACCAGACAATCAATTGAATGAAACAGTAATTTCTTTGACATTTTGAACAATTCAATTGTCTGGAGTAGACAATCGCTGGATCGGACAGACGGACACATATTAGACAATTATTGTCTGTTATCAGACAATCCTTTTTCCAGTGTATGACTTATGATGTGACTCAGTAATGGTATTACACTATAAATTTGTAAACTTTTCAATTTTCTGTGAATTCAAGATACCTGTCAGGCTGCATTAAAGAATACACTATAGATGTTCTGCTGCAGACTGACAATTATTCCTACCATCACGTCAACTCATTTGATTCTGTCTAAAACAGATGTTGATTTTCTGAAATGACTCACAGACATTGTCGTGACTCCACAATTTTTCACTTGAGAGCATGCAGTTGGTAAAGTTATAGGTAAACAGGAAGTGACAATTTTTCATGCTTCCTGTCAAATCATTGTGTTTTTAGTTGCTTACATTGCAATGTGTGTAATGCATCAATTAGTTTCCTCACTGGAAAGATTAGATATCTGAATCTAAATCAGAATAAAGGAGAGCTCTTGCAAGCTCCCTGAATTTTCAACGAAATTGTTTGAAGCATCTGGACACATTGTTATATACCTAGAAAAGGTCACGGAAACTGGAAGGAAAAAGGCCCTGCCGTATTCAACTGATTGCAAGAAACCAATTACTTTAGGAGATCACCTGATACCAGCCTATTTCCAAGTGGCTGTTAACTCCAACCTCCATTATATTACTATTTGGATACAATTTCTGTTGAAACGCAGTTAAATCATAGACCCTAGCACATTATCCGTGTTTCAATATATGTGAAATTAAATTTTCCATCGTAAAAATTCAAAAGCAGAGATGTTCAACTGAACATTCAAAGACAAAACATAGATTCTGGTTCTGTGCTTCACAAAGATTAAAAAAGACATGTAAGAACCACCAACAATTCATACGACATCGACAAATCGCGCCAAATTGAGATGAAACTTGCTCATCATCATTGCGAAGATTGAATTACTTAAGTTTTAGAAATTGAAAATAAAACACAGACAGAGTTTCAGAAGTTGTGAACGAGAAAACAAAACAATCTGTTTAATTGTAATCCTGCTTAGAAGCAGCTTCATTATTTGCAATGCCCCTGAAGCAGCAGCTCAATAGTGCCACTCCTAAACCACATTATCTTTGGTGGTAGCACTCTTTGTACACTCACACATGCCAATAATGATACCCCCTGTTATAACATAATGAACCTAAAATGAAAAGCCCTGCAATTTGAGCTTCAATTAGTTTTAAAATGGCGGGTCTACCTCCCATTTCCTTGGAGACTTCTCTGCAGCAATAGAACAGGGTGGATCAATCTGTCTGGGTTAAAAGCTTGCCATTGATATGCACTTCGCAATGGGCAGCGCATTGCAGTACTTACATTTTCACTGAAACAATTGTGATTTTGGTGAATCCTGTTGATATAAATAGTTCACGTGAAACGATGTGGGTCAGTGTGTAGACATAACTTAACCAGAGTTTTTGCACAAATATAATTAAAGTTTTAGTAAAAGAGCGTACTGGTTTTATACTGACCATGTCCGGGTGACCATGCAGTTAAGGAAAACTACAACCTTCCCCCATTACATGTGTTAAATGGTGACCCCCTTATATATACATAAATGGACCCTCTCCGTGTCTTGAAACACATTCATGAGCTGAGCATTTCTGAAATAATCAGCAATTCACTTACCTAAATCAGATTATGAACTGAGGAAGTAAAGTAATTACAGCTTCAAATAAGGGGCCGACCAGATGATCTTTGGGGGGGGCCATGGATATTTGGTGAAAAAAAAAGATTGTTTCCCACTTGACACTGAAAAAAAAAGTTTGTTCAGCACATGGAAATAAAAAAAAAGTTTGTTTCCACCTGTACCTAGGGTACCGTAATGTTAAAATTCCGATAAAAAAGTTTGTCGCGAGTGTGCATAGGAAAAAAAATTGTTCGTCGATGCGCCGCGAACGAAAAAAAAAGTTCGTCTGGAGGGTAAAGTCCATAGCCCCCCCCCCAACTATCATCTGGTTGGCCCCTAAGGCATATTCTGAGCATAACATGTTGAAAAAAAGATTATCAAATAAAGAACTATTCCTCTGGGAGAAAGGGGGCCCTTTAATAAAAGGAATATACTTATCTGGGAACACTCTTGCTTCCTGGAAATCACAGGAAAAACAAAATGACGGAGGTGCTTCATATGGAGGCAAGTCCGAATAGAACCAGCCATAGTCTTGGGTTCAACAAATTCGACCTGTCTTGTGTCAACTGTAACTGCTATATGGATTGACCGGTAACAAACTGCAATCTGTGACTACATTACGAGATTGTGCAGACACAATCGCAACTATTTCCAAGCATTTCTATCAAAATAACAATACATGTAATTACTACATGGAAATAGTGACTTTCTCAGTGTGTTTTAGTCATTTCTACCTACACAAAGCTTACAAATTAAAACAAATGTTGTAGTCTGTTTAAAACAACCAAGCATTTTATTGTTATGAAAATGGTATATATTTGCAAAGGATTTCATATTTACAAGCATGGCCAATTATCTTCTTTTTCTCTTTGTGCAAGCAGGTTAAAACGAAACTGATGAAACCAGAAACAATTATTCAATAATAATTGCTGGAAAAAGAATTTTGATTGAACTTTTTCTGTATACGGAAACATGAAACAATGCTGAACCTACACAGACAGACAGACAGACAGACAAATTCTTTATTGACCTGTGTAAAAAATATACACCCAGCCCTATATGGGCTTACAAGTCATCAAAATAATTCAAAAGTAACATTAACAACAAATTTTCTGGAAACTACAATATTAAAACATTTACAATCACATATTTACAATATTAAAACATTTACAATCACATATTTACATTATTTAAACAACAAACTTCTTCTTCTATGGACAGCTTTAAACAAATATTCTGCAGTAAATTTAACTAAATCCTTGGACATCAACAACTTAAATTTTTCTTGTAATGATAAAAAGTAAAAATTTACACAATGATCTAAAACACGAGTTAAAAGTAAATTACGCAAATCGTTATAAGTATTACAATGGAACAAAAAATGACTTTCATCTTCTAGAACATGATAGGAACAAAATTCACAAACTCTATATTCTAATGGTATATCATTGTAACGTCCTGTCTCTATTGCTAATGGTAAAACACCGAACCTAAATTGTGAAAGAACAGACAAATGACCTCTATCATAAATTTTATATACATAATCCTCAGTACCAAATGTAGTTTTAAACTCTCTGTAAGTTCTTAATTTTGGCATGTTAGTTACTTGATTTTTCCAGTTGGTTTTATAAATTTCCATCAGTTGACGTTGTGCATTTTCCAGGTTAATAGGTACATTTTCTACAAAAGTTTGAGTAAGATTCAATTTAGTGAATATTTGTAAAACCTCATTACTCCAATTTCTCTTGTTAATTTGTTTATCAACTTCAAACACTTGCTTTGTTAGTCTGTTTTCATCCATGTAAACAAGTCTATTCCAAAGACCGAGTATTTCAATATGACGTCTAGTTTTTGAATCAATCCATCCCATATCCCTGTCAGCATGCCTCGGCGGTCCAACGTCGGCCCAGCGTCAGTCCGATGTCAGTAGCATCGGACCAGCTTCGGGCCGACGTTGGACCGCCGAGGCACGCTGATAGGGTATCGCCTTTAAAAGCATGTTTTGGGGTAAAACTATTCACACCTAGAAAAAATCGTATTGCCCTGTTTTGTATTGTTTCAGGTTTAGAAAAGTCTTTGTAGCCCCAAACTTCTGAACAATAATCCATAATAGGAACAACACCTGCATCAAACAATTTACTGTATGTTTTAAATCCTAAACCTTTCAATTTGTAAACTTTGTTTTGGATACTTCCAAGCGCTCTTCCAGCCGAGTTGGCAAGGGCAGTTGATGTAACATTATAGTCAAGACATTCTTCTAAGATTAGGCCCAGATATTAAGAAGTGAATGGTAATGGACTATTTTGCAGTTCTAAAAGACAGCCACAAACTGTAGAACAGGTAAGATAGTTCGGTTGAACCATGCAATTGCATCATCTGATGGATATTCTGAACTTGTGAAGAGCCTCAATTCCAATCATCTGAAAAAAGAAACAAGGACAGAAAAGGAGCAAACATAATCCCAATGTTCCAAATATCTCATTTCTTTACAAAATGCATCAAGCATAGCTGAAAAATATTTATACAGTAAACAGAAATGAGACTTCCTTTAGGCAATACTGCATGACAAACAATAGTGGAGAATTGTAGCAGGTTCTTCAAAATATTCTTGCAGAGCTGCGAATAGACAACATGTTTCTTGCATATGCATATTTGTAATCTGGAGATGCATCATGGGCAAACCCAATGTTCAGCTTTTGAATACCAAGGTAACTTGATATTTGGTATTTTTCCTTAAAAATATAGCAAAGAAGCTGGAAAAGAAATCCCCTTGCTGTTTTGCGTTAAATGAAGAGGCTAGAAATTGCTGTCTGGCATAGGTTGTAGAGAGACCATAGACCGTCACCCATTTGATTTTAAAACTCAACTGCCTAAATTCAAACTTACATGTAGTAGGCGTATGATTTAACATGAAACAACACCTGAGCAGCCATATTGTGTCAGATAAAAGGACATTTCTGAATATGAAAACTACATCTATATAGATAAAACCTTTAATTGGTGACTGAAGTGCAATTTGAAAATGTGACATTCAAATTATGAAGTAGGCCTACTGAACAGCTCATCACAATTAAGAAACACTTCACTACAAAATGCATGTCTTTATCATCGCGCTTTTGAAAATCAAGTATGAACATAAAGTGTCATTTAAGCAAATTAACTCTCTAATGAAAAGTTCTGTTGCTGATAATATACCATCCAAATAGGCTTAACTGTATGGGAGTGTTAGGTAGCTAATTATAATTTTAGTGTGGGCTTAGTCACGTATGATTGACAAGAAATAAGACCGAAATAAACCAAACCAAGCAGAATTTTCAAATACAAGGAAACAGTCTTGCACTAACAGAAAATCCCCTTACCTATGACTTATTCTAGAGGGCAATTCATTTCAAAAATATATTATTACCTTCACTTTAATGTGACTGTGACGTCCCATTCACAATGTTAGAGACTTAGGCCCTATGTTATCTAAATCAGATATGAAACATTTGGGAAGTTCTTAATTTGCTGTGATAGAGGGCTGCAACTTTTTTTGTATCACAAGACTAACAAATGAGTGACTTCTTTACTTACCACCAAATCATTCCAGATGACCTTGTATAAACATGTAGGGTGATTTCCTGAAATGATTTGCAGACATTGTCATTGACTCAACAGTTTTAGTCTTTAGAGCAGCTCAGGAAAGTTTTCAGTCAATATTTTTTATGGCCAAAATTAATGCAAGATATAGGCCTATATTTTAAGATGGGTCATTTCTAACTAAGATAGGTTCTAGACTAACCACTATATATAAATGTACAATAATTTGTTATAGAAAGATAATTTATAATATAATTTATAAAATTTTTGTAGTGGAACTATGTCTGTTGTTTTTAAAGGAAAATCACTATTTAATTGAAATAGAGTCCTTTTATTTTTGTGAGTTTTTTTTTCCTTTGTTCGGTCTTATTTTTCACTTGGAATAGAATGTTGCAAACAAATATGAAAAACCACCTGCCGTGCGGATGTTCAATATATTGCATGCCAGAGTTCATCCATCAAAAAATTATCTTTCTGCTTCAGAAGTTTCAAATTAATATCATGTATGTTGTTTGGCACTGATGCAGTGAAAGTGATTCATAAATGCCTTAGTCTGCATCCTCCCATTGCAGGGCTCATTTACACTTGCCCTGCCAACAAGTCCAAAAAAATTCTGAAGTATTCTAATCTTTCACAGCTTTTCTTCCGGCCGAAAAATCCATAATGGTTTTTATCAAATAAAATATTTGAAACAACAAACAGACAACAGTTTATGAAAACATGTTTTATAGTAGTCAATATGGATTTAGAGAAGGCCATAATACAGAACTTTGCCGTATTGGAGTATAACGATAGAGTAATTGAAAAAAAGGGGGAAATACCTGTAAAAATATTTCTGGATCTATCAAAGGCATTTGATATCGTTGATCATGACTTGCTTCTGGACAAATTATCCCATTATGGATTCAAGGAAATGCTCTAAAATCATGTGAGTCACACATGACCAATCGTAAATGATATATTTAGAATTCAATGGCTCCCAATCAACTCAACTTACGATGCAAACTGGAGCACCCCAAGGTTCCATATTAGGCCCTCTTTTCTTCTTGGTATACTTTAATGACTTTGATAGATCTACGAATATGTTTAAATTTATAACATATATGCAGACCACACAACTTTGATAGCGTCGCTCTCATTGAATACGAATAAGTCACCTCGAGACTTTGAACTTCCATTAAATGAAGAACTGAAGATAGTAAATGACTGGCTGAAATTTTTTTAAACAAGCATGTGACAATTAAATACTAGTATGCTTCTTGCCGGAGCCTGATGATTTTTTTTGCTGACAATAATTAAATGAATTGTCATGTTTTGCTGATTTAAACTTCTTTAACACCTTAATTTCTATCTTATCTGTGTTCATTTCAAACTACAATGGGTTCTACTGTAAATTACGAACTTTTACCTTTAAATTCTTTAATTGAAATGTACGAGAATGTGGAAATGACAGTAGATTTTATAGGGCTGTCATGTGTGACTAAAATTAATGGAAGTTAAAAAAAAGAAAGAACTGAACACTGCATGCTCTTACGGATTCCATATTTTGCATGTCAAAGATGATTAGTCAAAATACTTTCTTTGCGACTTCTGAAGGGTGAAATTGATCTATGCGTTGTCCAGCAGATAAATGTATTGTGTATATTATGTCATTTCTGCCTTTTATCCCTCAGTTGTATTTACCAGCTCAGCAAAAACACCAGAGAACTATTTACACACAATGAAACTTCATACGATTTTCTGCTTACTATAACAAATGGCTGGAGATCCGTAAAAGGATATGCAATATCTAGCAGGCGTACGGTTCTCTCTCTTTGTTGATGCTTGCGCTGACTAAATAAGTTCTTGTTACACATGCAACAATGGGTTTGCAATCTGCCACAAGGGGAATCTACATCTTAAGAATGAAGGCTTTTTAAACATAAATCACATTTAAGTCTAACCTCGTGTTAGATTATCGACAATAGAATTATGGATTGCTTTTTATCTCAGTATTACCTTTCAAAATCAGGCGATGTTGACTGTCGCAAACTAGAAACATTTTAGTTAAGGGAATTGTAGCAAACTCATTGTCAATTAAATTGCTTCAAGCACCTGGACCAGCAAATTTATTCTGAAAGAGGGACAGCAATGGAACTATAGAAGGAGAGGAGTCTGACCATTTTCAACTCATTGCAAGAGACCAATCACTTAAAAACTGACATCTGGGTAACTAGGTTATCACAGGATTCAACCTGACACAACTCAATTTGCAAATGGCAGTTAAACCCAGCCTCCATCTTACTTTCATTGGGATACCATTTCTGTTGTAATCTTCAGGTGGTTATGTCATCCAATATAATTAAATCCTACCTCTATTTGAATGCAAAATAAATATTCGAAAGAGGAAAAAGGGAAAGTAAACTGCCAATAATTTTAAGACTCATCAAGACTCAAGAAGGTCTATTTTATGATGAAATACACGAAATATATATATATTGATAAAATGAGATAAGATGTTTGATGGCTATGCTCAAGAAGAGTACTGTAATTTATCAACAATGTATAATTTAAACTTAAATAAGCAATAACATGTGAATTTCTTGTACGGTACATAATTATTTGCTGCATTCTGAGAACTACAAAACATTTCATCAAGGAGCCAAGGCCTTGACGAATTAAGCTTAAATGAGATGCGATTTGCTCGTTATCTGTTCGAAGGTAGAATTACTTCAGAGGCCAAAATAGAATTCAAAATGCATGAAAAAAAGCCTCTAGAATTGAGAAGTAAAAACAAAACAATTAGTGAAGACGTAATCCTGTCCCGTTAGAACCAGCTTTGTTACTTGTAATCTCTCTTTTCATTAGGAACTTCGACATGTAGTATTCCTTTTAATGTGATAATTTAAAACTGTCCCTCTCCTTCAAAAGATTCAAGGAAAATCAAAATCAACAACATCATAATTTAAACTGGCAATAGCACTGTGTTTAGATTCTCTATGAGGTAAGTGCATTTAATTACGAAAGAAAGTGTCATATACTGCAAAGAAAGTGTCTTATACTGCTAGCAAATTACACAATAGCCCCCTAATTTGGACAAAGATGTTGATGAATGACATGTGAAGAAAGCCGACCATGACACAATGACACTTCGAATAATAAATCTTGCTCGAGCTCATTTTTTATATTGTCAAGGTGAAACATGTCAGTGGGCAGATGTGTCAGAACCATGACATTTTGCACCAACGTAAATAAAGTGCATCAAAACCCAGATTGGAAAATATATAAATAATGTTTTCACCTGAAGCTTGCAGTATAGTACTCATAATTCATACTATGTACCTTGATATCAGTTTGTTTACTTTATAGTCGGTGTCATATTACATAGAATGTCAAGTTCTTTTCTATGCTGTGCGATGTCAGGGATGACTCTATTCTCTAGCATTGCAATATATGTAAAATAACTAAATAACTACAAGCTGTGATGTCATTTTAAACTGGGTTAGATTCCTGGCTTCTAGCCAGTGTGAATCCTCAAAACTGAGGATACGCAATGGATAGAGCATCACAGTTTCAACACAATGTCAGAGTAAGCATTTTATCAGGGCTAGCCTCCGCAACCACATCATCATAGGTTGATAGGCAATGGGCTGACAGTAAATGTATGCATCACAGTTTCAACATTGATATATTGAAGGAAGCATTACATTTTATTCTATGATCACAATATAATGTTGATGTGATCCCATCATCCCACTGATCTATTATTGACAATCACCAGTCCAACCTTACTAATGGCAGCTTCCTTAGCATTCACAGAAGACAACTGTTATAATACCCACTGAGTCATTTGATTAATCTGCAGACTTGAAGTTGTGACTTTACAACTTCAACCTTCAATGGACCTTGCTATAAAGAAAAGCTTAGACAATCATTGGCTGGCAGGCTGTGACGTCGAAGTTGCATGGGTTTAACAGACACAATTTTCACTCTGACATTCCGTGTAATTTACAATTCAATGCTGTGCAGCAAGGTTTATTTAGTTTTGGCTCTAAAAACAAAGAACAAAACAAAATTTAAAACATAGGCTGCGCGGCAGCATACCCTCGGCTACTCAGCGGCTATTCTCCAGACAGTGGGATACATTGAGGCAGGACCCCACTGGGTACTCTAATATCCTCATGAACATGAAATTCCCGTTGAAAAACTTTCATTGAATGGCCAAGAGCTGTGAGCAAAATAATATAAATGTTTCCTGTCTGCCATTTTGTATTGGCGGGAATTCAAAATCCACATGCAATCAGCTTGCAGGATGGGTCCCCCCAGAAAAAGAGGGGAAACAGTTAAAATTTGGGCAAGGAGTCAAAAAGTGTGGCACAAGATCAAATGAACTGAAAATCAATGGTTAGCAATTAGCAAGACGTTACATTGTACTGTTGAAGTGGTATAATTTGGTATAATCTGGATAATGAAATTCAGGCAAGTATTCCACTATGCCTATTGGTGGCCTGTGGCAAAATCTGTGCCTTTTTGTGAACGAGCAATTTGAGAAATAAAATTTAAAAAAAATGAAGTCAAGAAGATGACTGGTTTCGGTGACAATATTAAGAACAATATTATCCGGCATGGATTACCCACAGTAATTCGTCCCCTCTTCCACTACCATTTTAGAAAGTTGGTTTTTTATCAAACTTATTTTTGTCTGAATGTAATGTACAGTGGTGACAGACAGGAAAATAAAGCAATGCAGTGCACAATAGACAGGTAATGACCATTAAAAAGACAGCTAGAAATGGACAACAACTGAGATAAAGACAGTCAGAAAACGATCAGGACATGTAGGGGACTGTTTAGATAGATAGATAGATAGATAGATAGATAGATAGATAGATAGATAGATAGATAGATAGATAGATAGATAGATAGATAGATTTTTGGTAGTTTGATCAATCCAACTATCAGTTTTTCTATTAAGATGTGTCATAATTCCTGCAGAAAAGATAAAATTACTATTTCATTTAAACTGCATAAAACTGAATTGCAATAAGGGTAGCTATTGTTTGAACAAAAATTAGATATCTATCAGTTCAATAAATTTCTGTCTGTAAATCTTATATCTAATCAAACAGTGTCATTGACTTCAGTTCTACATCATCTTGATCCTGGATCCATTTTAGAATGTAGCCATGTAAATTGTTGGATGTTGTAACAATTTCAGTTAAATTACATTATCCTTGCAGACATTCCCCTTAAAGGGGTTAAAGGGGCTTCCTTAGTCCCCCTCCTCAGCTGCTAAACACCCATATCAATTGGCTATTGTCTGCTGTACCCCAATCTTTTAATCACCTTATGCAATGCCATTATGTAACCTGACAAAAGAATGGAGGGTGGCATACTTCACACACCTCAGAAGTGTGCCACTGTGATGAGGGGGGGGGGGGTCCAATGAAACATCACTGCATCACTGAAAGTCAATGGTTACCAAGAGATTAAACTTGAAATGATATATCTTCTAGTCAAAATGAAATCTGGATCATGTGATTCAGGCAAGTAGGCCTATGGCTGATTTTGTGCTTTTTGTAAAAAGAGATTAAATTGAAAAAATAGAATAATTCCAGTTGATGATTGGATTTTGTGATATATCCATGTATAGGAATCTTGAATCATTGTAAAGCTTTAGAAATTGTACAGGATTAAAATTATTCTAATAATCTATCCATCTATGTATGCATCTATCAATCTATCTATCTATCTATATATATCTATCTATCTATCTATCTATCTATCTATCTATCTATCTATCTATCTATCTATCTATCTATCGATCTATCTATCTATCTATCTATCTCTATCCTTCTATCTTTCTATCTTTCTATCTTTCTATCTATCTATCAATCTACCTACCTATCTATCTATCTATCTATCTATCTGTCTGTCTGTCTATCTGTCTGTCTGTCTATCTGTCTGTCTATCTATCTGTCTATCTATCTGTCTGTCTATCTATCTGTCTATCTACCTGTCTATCTATCTGTCTATCTATCTGTCTATCTATCTGTCTATCTATCTGTCTATCTATCTGTCTATCTATCTATCTAGTCTATCTATCTGTCTATCTATCTATCTGTCTATCTATCTATCTAGTCTATCTATCTAGTCTATCTAGTCTTAGCTCTATTCTTATCATAAATTACAAATATGGAATATGGGTCTAAAAACATAAATTATAGATAAGATGTCTCCAACCAAAACCATTGTAAATAGTAACACTAAAACAAGGTTTATGCCAGTATATATATATATCTTTTAAGACTAAGCAAGTTGCTAGTTAATACAAAGGTTAAATGCTGGTCAAACTTTTGAGAATAACAATAGCTGTAAAGAAAAACAAAACAAGAGAAAGATGTCCCAACTCTGTGTACAGCCTGTATGGGCTACAAAAAGTCATATCTCAGCTTCTAGTTGGCCTAAATATTTTATTAAAATTGGAAATTTCTTTATTTGTTCAATATAAGACTACTAAGTTGGTGTCAATGCAGTTTGGACATATTTCTAAGAAAAAAGAAAATTTGTTAAAAAGTTGAGGGTGCTGTGCACTGCTTTTGTGCTCCTTTGTTCCCAGCTTTGGTCACTGGACAGGATTAGTGACACAATGTTACATAACATGAATGGCTGGAGGGGAGGGGTACAATGAAGCACAGACATACTGTCTCCAGGCCCATTCACAAAAAAACTGGACCCCTTCCAATGATGACACTTTTACCCCCTAAACAATATTTCTTTAAAATGCTAAAAATACAATTGGAGTGAGTTTTAAAATGAATTAAAAGACAGATTTATCCAATAATGTCTTGAAATGTAAAATTACACACTGAAATTTGCAGAAATTGGATTTGCATGCCAAGTAATTTTCTTTGATAACCCTCTATATATACATAGCGGTCTTATTGCCAGTCTGTCTTATATGTTTTTCATTAAAGACCAAGATAAAAGTAAGCTGACAGTACTTTATATGTTAAAATGTACATAACTGATGTTAGATTTAAACCATTAAGAACTTTACAATTGAGAGTTTAAGATTTCTTGTCAAAGGATTAGCAGGGAAGACAATTACCCTGTGACATAACATTACATAATCAAGACTTCTCCAGTGCTCCATTCAACAAAAGCCAATCTGTCTGATTCAATCACATTTAATTTTCATGCAAACAACTAAATAAAAGGGGCTGACATTTATTCATCTTCTAAAAATTTACATCACTGAGTTTAGATATTGACCATAAAGTTATAATAATTGGCAGTTTTAAAAAGATTTAGTGTCATATAATATTTCATGAGGAGAGGTAGAAAAAGTCAAATTTAGACATAATTGTGGCAAATTTGATTGACCAGGGCCAATATTTACTGATATATGATTATCTGAAAATCCTTAATATTTATCTAATTTTGTTAATATTAACCTATGCTGCCAATAAAAGTTTTCATATTGTTCAAAATCAGCATGATGATGATGTGAAACATGTCAGGTTTATTTTGACAAAAAAAATGTCAACGACTGGTATGACATCAGAAGGAAATGGAGAGTAAATAGACATTTTAATGATTTTTTGCCTTTTTTCAATCATACATTTCAATGGAAAAAATTGCAACAACTCATGCAATGGCTGTGAATATTAGTCAATAGTGTGTCTAACTACAATAAGACCTAAAGTTAACTAACTTACCCATTACCATTTGGCTTTTCATGCAGAAATATTGGAAAATTGGCATTTTTTCGAATTTTTGGGTTTTTATAAAAATTCATAGGACCAACATTCCAACTGATTAGAGATGTTTAAAGAGGCATAAGTTAGACACCTAAGTGGAAAATTTCATAGATTTAACTTCAAAATTGACTGAATTATACAAGTTTAAAATAATAGTATTTTTTCATATTTTTGGTAAATTGTCGTCCGTTCAACTTTCTCAGAGCATTTAGACCCACAAAAAACACATCTTGGGTATTTAATACATACAATATGCCAATTTCAGTGTCAAAAGTACTGCAGTTTTTTAGCTCTGTCACAGAAACAAAAAATAAACAATTTTTCACATTTTTCAATGATTGTGAGAAAAGTATTAATGTCATGGGGATTAGACCTATGAAAGGCTCAACTAGGATAAAAGATACAATATTTACCCAAAAATGATGAATATGCATGCCATAGTTTTGGCTTGACACCCAATACACAAAAAAATATTTTTTCACATTTTTCAATAATTGTGAGAAAAGTATTAATCTCATGTGGATTAAACCTCTAATAGGTACAACTAGGATAAAAGATATAATAATGTCCCAAAAATAAAAAGTATACATTCCATAGTTTTGGCATTACTCCCAATACACAAGTGGGACGCCCGTTATCCGGACGCCCGCCCGCCCGTCCGCCCGCCCGCCCGCCCGCCCGCCCGCCCGCCCGCCGGACGGACAAATTTTCCCAAAGTAACTACAATACCCGTCGGCAATGTATACATTGCCGAGGGTAAAAAAAACCACAAGATCAACAACAATAACTGTTCCACCACCTGCTATGCTGAAGTTTGTCAAAACAATATATATTCAGTGTATGTTTCACATATCGTTTTCTGTCTCCACAGAGTGATAAAATGTAATACTCACACTGAAAATAGAAATCATCTTGATAAAAAGATATTTGACCAGTGGCGTACCTGGGGGTCTCGAGCAGTGGAGGGGGGGGGCACGTGATTCTCCTTGGGGGCACCCACAATACTAATTGTATATTTTATCCAAGGGGTCGCAAAGTTCATATGAGCGGCACCTAGGGGGTACCTAGGGGGCACAGGTCCAATACATGTATATATTTTTCATTATTTGGCATGTTCACGAATTAATGGAGGGGGGCATGTGCCGCTGTGAGCCGCCCCCCCCCCCCCATAGGGATGCCACTGTTTGTGACCAGAGAAAAACGAATTTACCTGAGGATATTGCATACCTACCGGATTGTTAGACCTAATTTCAGTTTAGCTATTACTTCATAGTATTTTTTTGATGGTAGACTTGCTTGCGTCGGAAGCAATCTGTTTTTATTCCAGTAATTTGGAAGCAATTTTGCCAGACTCTCCATGAACTTGTGGCAAGTAAAAATTTGGCTTGCGTATCCAGGCGACACTCGGTTGTCATGGCATTTTCTTTGCTTTGGGCTGATTTGCCAATGTGAGCACAAATTTGGTAATTATTTCTTGTCTGGAAAAGTGATATCATTATACACTTCAGCCTCTTTCAAGTACTGTGGAACCAAATAAAGAGAAATTTCTCAAATGAATGAGACGCATTGGCCCTTGTTGTGAAGCACTTTCTGAACCATTTGTAATAATCAACAATTGACTAATTCTTTAAAACCGAAGCATGAATTAATGAAGCATTCCACTCAAAAGCAATTTGTTGCAGAAGGATGGAGCAAATTAAGCATAAGAGCGCTGGGAAATTTTAATATAACGAAAAGGGAATTTCTCTGTGATTCGACCAAATCACTCAAGTCCCCAGAATTTTGGTCCTATTAGAAAAGTACAAACTCACAAGACAGTGTCTTCATAGAAATACTTGCATGGGCACTCAAAAAGAGGTGCTCTGGTCTAGTGGATCAGGTGCTCTCGAGGTAACTGAGAGATTGCAGGTGCGATTCCAACTCATGGAGGAACTAAACTGAGCAGATCCTCGATAACTGATAATTGTTTTCTTCATTTCACCCAGGTATAAATGGGTACTAAGTTATAAGCATTGACGGTGATTGTAGAGTGACTCAGCATTGTGCGCGCTGGAAACGGCTACCTGGTTGTATATTCCCCAGGGAGTTGATAAAGGATCAAGCATGAACACGCCTGTCAAGGGTGTAATTGTAAAGTCTGTTGGGACTGACTTTGTCAGTGAACATATGTGAAACAAAATCCTTCATTTAAAAGGGATGAAACTACTTCATTTCTTTAAAAATGCAACAACAAAGCCACATTTTTAATACTTATGACAAAGAAGAATGGCAAATTGCAGGTAGGTCTGTGTAACACATGCTATTACTCCTCTGCTTCAAGAGGAATTACATTTGCATGTCTTAAAATTTTTGTGTTGAACAGTCCTAACTTATCAGCAACAGGCACTTTTCTAACTTATTCTCTTGCTTTTGAAAATGATGAGAAATAAGAAATATACAGAGTCACAGTATACTCAAACAAAACTAGTTTAATTCCTGCATACACAAACAAAATCTGCAGAACTACTTTGGAAGTTAGCCCTTCTTATTTTGATGTAGGTTTCACCAATGGTTATTATGTTGGTCATGTCTGATAATATTATTAGAGCAAAAAAAAAAACAATCCGAACCAAGCCCAATTTTCAGACAACAAAGATACAGTCTGAGTGAGTCCTGTACCAAAAGAAACTGCCCCAGACAAAAGCTTGTTCCTTTGGGCAATTCCTCTCACAGTCCTTCATATGTTTCCTCCATCGTAACATCATCTAACATGATTATGTTTTGCTGGAAGCTCTTTCTGTTTACAGTAGACTCTATATTCAGACATTCCCAACAGTTCTAGTTTACTTATAAATCACTAATTGCTGTATATTTTTGAGAGCTATAATGTCAATCCAATTTGCAACTTCACTCCATTATTTTAAAATTGTGACGGACATTCAAGTTACAGCATTGTTCACTAAAGAGAAATGTTTTTTGAAGTGAAGATATAAGGCTACAATGGTATCACAATATATTTTCTGAGGTCTGCAGAATTCTAATGTAGATATATAGGCTGATAGAAAATTTAATTGCTTTTCTTTGTCAAACTGGCTCTGTAAACTTAGTCTAAATAGATATTAAAAAGCCATAATGATCTTCAGGAAACCATCACTGAATCCACAACAGAAGCCTTCATTTTGGATTTGAGATCAGCTCTGTGAAGTTTGGTAAACAAGAAGCAACAATTATAGCATGCTTTTTGTCAGAGGCTTTTTTTTGGGCTGAAAATAACGAAACTTTTAAAATGTTTTGTCATGTTTTGCTTTTCAAACTTCTACAATACTACATTATGAAATATAAAATATGACTCTTTCATTTTTCCTCTGACCAGGACATACCACAATAAGTTAAATATATTATAAATAGCCTTTCACCTACAGTTTGATAAACAACTAAACTTATGATTGAATGAAAGGTATTGAAAAGTCCAACTGCTTGCTTTCTTTGGCATCCAGCACTTCAGCAGATTTGTGTGGTTGCATCCAGACATGAATGTGAAGAGTGATCTCGAGAAACAAAAAAAAAGTTCACAGTGTGGACTCCAGAAACCATTTGGGCCCAGATGAAACTGTTTTCTCTAACATCTTAAATACTTAAAATTCCAAACAGACCGTTTATTTGCTGTTTTTCATATGCAGTTTGTGATGTGCCTTTGTCCTTACCTGAGCATGTGAATTCTTCCATCACTTGTGTCTGATCTCATACTGGTGCAGAGGTTGTACTCAATGCTTGCCAGGAAGAATACATTTGCCTGGAAAACAATATTGCTTATAATTAGGGCATAGCCACAATGACACAGACATTTTACATTTTTCATGAAGAAAGAATCACACCTGTGAAAAGTTCATCATGGGTTCCCTTTGCAGTTATTAGTCCTAATTCTCATGGCATTGTGTCATTTGAGAATATGATTAATGCAGCAAAAATGACTTTTAAGGATTTCAGTAAGTCATAGTGTACAGTAGTCCCTTCATTATAATAGCATCCCTGTGGTCATGCAGCAGTCTAAAGTTGGGTGATGTCCCACCACTAATGCCATTATGTTAGGCACCATATGGATAAATTTCAGCTTGTTACTTGCGTCCATCCAGCACCTTGAAGAAAGATAAATATTCAGCTCACATGTAATCTGTGAGATAAGAATCATGATTCAGCTTGCATCAAAGATAGGACATTTTATCTTGAGACTGACTCAGTGTAACATCCTGTGATTAGAAAAGAGCATCACTTACCTATGGTTGTATTCTGGTCTGCTCTCACGAACTATGACATATATTGTAACAATTATAGCTGGCAGACCTGTATGGGGGAAATGATAAAGACAGAATGGGGTGGTGTAGAATATTTGTCTTTAGTATGTTACTTTATTATACACATGGTCATATCTAATAATAATTCAGACTTAAGAAACTGTATTGGCATAATTATCGATAATTGTCAAACCCACGGCAAATTATTTCAAACATAAGTTCTTCAACAACAAATCAGGAACAAAACAGCTCTTTCTTTTGAATTGAATTACAATTTAAAGCCAATACTGTGTAGCATATGATACTGCATGTTTGCTGTACCAACTCTCTGGCATTCTTTGTTAACAATCATTTGGATTTGCTAAAGAAAAATTGATTTAGTCTTGTGATTATAAAATTATGAGTCATCGTTTCATATCTGATTATCTGATTATATAACCCAAAGTGAAGAGAATGTACTTAAGGACTGGGTCTCTGAGATTGACATACATCATTCGATAAACCCTCACAGAACATACTCATGTGTACCGTGCTCCTTAAATATTGGGAATTTGCGTAGACCATCCGACACCAAACCTGAAACAGTGAGTGAAACACAATATTAGTTTGATATGAATAATTTAATCACACGAAGTATCAATTTACTTCAACAAAAATAACTTCCTAAACATGGGATAGGGGTGGCCATAGTAGAAGGATATCAAGTAACTCTCCAACCAACACTGAAATTGCTGCACCAATATTACACAGCAATGTTGATCATGTTTGCATGTCCCACCTCCATAACACGCCATGTTATTTCAAGAACTTATCTCTCTATGCTCAAGTTGAGTGCAAGTCAACCATTCATAATTAGCTGATATGCCTTGTGACTCTAATTACACATTTCTAAATTAGATTTGTACCAGGCCAATTTGAGTGGGACAACAAATTTCTAGGCAATAATCACTTGACATAATTGTGGCAGAAGGGTTCAGGTCTGATAGTCTGATAAAAATAGTCGGAGCCCAGGATGTGATAGGTCGTAAAGTGTCAGGACTGTAAACTGCCTACGTTTAGTGGCAACTTATTTGTGCTAACTTCATCTGCAGGACTATTAACCAAAATTTTATTTAATTTCTTATGCACTGTTGTGCCTGATCACCAACATCAATTTTAACATCATGCATTTTTTCTGCCACATCTGAATTACAAGAACTCTTCCAAAATTATGCTGCAAACAGACGCTTCAGGCTTAAAGATTCTAATGCGATTCTCTTTCTTAGAAAATAAGCACATTCTTTTTACATTTGCCATTTAAAATGGATGAACCAGATCAGTGAGAAATTTGGCAAAACCTTCTTAAATTTTGTGAATATGTTTTTCTCGAGTTAAACTGGCAGTAATTAAAATGCTTGACACAGCCTAATTAATATAGATATATATTTAGAAACACAATCTGCCTGTAATATCTTAAATTTTACATGAGCGCCAACACCAGCAGGGGATGAACAGTGTGAAGGACAGTCTTTGTGAATCATTTACAATCCTGTTTGGGATGTGGGCCAGCATGAGATCCCATCCCATGTTGCTGGGCATCCTTGTGTACCTTATCAATGAGAAATATTAAGATAACGTCCGTTACTAATCATACAGAGATTCAAAGAAAGACCACCGAAGTAGATTTTTACCCAACAATGACAAGAATGCCACTACAATGTTTATTAGTTCTGCTTTGATAGATGTGGTTCTGAAACGTTATTTAGAGGCATGCTAGAGTACTGTACAGTACATTTATTTATTTACTATTTATTTATTTTACAAAATTTATACAGCGCCTTCATCAAAAAAATGCTCTAAGGCGCTTCACATCATATTAGATTACACGATTGAAATGGGTATAAAATTGTTAAAATCGATCAAAAATGTAAAATATAGTGTAAATATACAAATATACAAATAATTAATAAAAACAGACAATGAGGATTAAAATTAAAGGTTATAGGCTTGTTTAAAAAGATGAGTTTTTAATAGTTTTTTGAAGGCGGCCAAAGTTTGTATCTGCCTTATGTCTTGAGGCAGAGCATTCCACATTGATGGAGCTGAAACACGGAAAGACCTGGATCCACATTTAATGGTCCTGCTTGATGGTACTCTGAGGAGGGACTGGTTAGCTGACCGAAGGGACCTTGTTGGCTGGTACTCCTCAATTAAGTCACATATATACTGGGGCGCCAGACCATGTAAAGCTTTAAAAGTGTAAAGCAGCACTTTATAAGTTGCCCTCTGCTCCACTGGTAGCCAATGAAGTTGGATGAGAACAGGAGTGATATGCTCCCTTCGACCCGTTTTGCTGATGAGACGAGCGCAGGTGTTCTGCACTAGTTGCAGCCTGTTGAGCAGCGACTTGGGTAGGTTGTGCAGGAGTACATTGCAATAATCCAGTCTTGATGTCACATTCGACTGTACTAACGAGCGGCAGGCATCAGTGGTAATGTATTTACGAATCATGCCTATACAACGTATCTGATGGTAACACGATTTAACAACAGAAGCAACATGCTTTTCCATAGTCAAACACTTGTCCTGGCAGACACCAAGATTTCTAACACTGTCTGATGGAGTAAATAAATTGTCACTGATGGTGATCGTGTAGTTTTGAGCGTTAAAGCGATGCTGCTTTGGATGGAATACAATGAATTCAAATTTGTCTTGATTCAACTTTAACATATTTGTATCCATCCATGTTTGTAAGTCATTGCACATGCTGTAATCCGGGCTGATGTTTCTGCCCAATCAGATGCAAGCTCTAGGATAGAATACGCCTGTGTGTCATCTGCGTATGTATGATGCAGCATGTTGTGCTGCTTAGCAATGTCACCCACAGGCCTGGTATACATACAGTACATCTTTGGCCCGAGCACAGAGCCCTGGGGCACACCAAACTCCAGTTTGCAGTCACCTGAAATTTTGTCTTCAATAGCAATGCATTGGGATCTATCGCTAAGATACGACTTCAACCATGCCAAGGCTTTACCTTGGATACCAGATGTATGATGGAAACGATCGAGCAATACGGAATGATCCAGGGTGTCGAACGCAGCTGAGAGGTCAATCATAATAAGAATAACAGATGAGCCTCTGTCAAGAGCATCCAGGATGTCAGTCTGTACCTTGAGCAGGGCTGTTTCGGTGGAATGATGTTGTCTATAGGCCGATTGATACACATCGTGGAGATTGTTGGAATTCAAATGATCTTCTAAACGTTCTGAGACCACTCTTTCCAGCACTTTTGACAGGAAACTTAAATTGGAGACTGGTCGGTAGTTTTTTAGACATTCCTTATCGAGGCCTGGTTTTTTAATTAGTGGTCTGATGATAGCTTTTTTGAAAGCTGAAGGAACAGTTGATTCATCCAGTGACTTGTTTAGTATTCCTTTTATGATCGGTAGCATTGGCTCTAAACAAGTTTTGAGAAGCCCACTTGGAACTGCATCCAGCTCACAGGACTTAGAAGGTGCTCTGGTGACAAACTTTCTGACTTCATTGATGGTAACAGGGGCAAAAACAGTCAACGGGGAGCCTGTAAAGGGGGTCTCATTGATGCAAATATTTTGAACACCGCTTGTAGTTGTCACAATAGATGAGCGAATTTTCGCAATTTTGGATGAGAAGAAATCTTTAAAAGTTTCTGCCAGATCAGTCTTTGAATGATGTTTGGGCAAGACTACCTCACAGGATTCTCCCATAAGATTCCTCGTGATTTTATACAGTTGTTTCTGATCTCTGCCACATGATGATATCTTTTCTGAATAGAAGTCTTGCTTTGACTTATTTAACATTTGATTATAATTCCGACACTGTTCACGATAGAGTTCATGATGAATAGCTAGCCTTGTTTTAATCCAGACACGCTCTCTTTTTCTTTTTTCATGTTTAGCATCACGTAGCTCAGTAGTGTACCAAGATGTGTTTGGCCTCAGGATGATCTTTTTGGTACAGACAGGTGCATGATCATCGAGAAAACGCTGCAGCTCTGTGTTGTAGTTGTTGACTAATTCTTACATCCAATATCCAACTTTTGCTAAGACAGGCACAACAACATTTTGGAAAACAGCACTGTGAATTTTATAGTTGAATTGGCACATCGACATTTACTTTATTAAAATTACCTTCAACTTGTTGCAAAGTTTGGCTGCATGAAACTGCCTGTTGGCAACAATGTTTCCACATTCGACATTCCTCACTACTGCTGGAGATAGGCAACTGCACACACTTCATCAGACTCCACATTTCGGAATAGAGTATAAAGTTATTTTCAATGTCAATTAGAAGGTATGGAGGGGCCGGGGCCACACATCAGAGAACACCCCATTAGATCTTAACTTCTTTTTGTCAAAGAACACTTGAGTGAAGCATTTGGCGCAAGTGAGTAGCCTGAAGTCCTCCAGGGAGCTGCTGTAGACCCAGGCATCTCTGCAGATCACGTTCTCGTCACCCGAACCATGGGCCTGTAATGAGAGACACCATCGGATATCTATAAGTTATCACTCATGATGATATGTAGATATGATGTTAGTATACAGACTACAGAGTGCAGCCCTCTAGGGCAATCTCCTGTTGCCATTGATTCATGAGGTTTGAGAAGCACTGGAGGAGTCTATACTACAACATTGTCTTTCATGATTTATGCGCCTGGAAACAAAATGGCAAATGTCTGTTTTTTTAATGGTCCATTGCATATTGCACCCCTCCCCTACCAACAGACAGATATATTACACCCCTCCCCACCAACCGACAGATTGCACACCTCCCCCACCAACAGAAATTACAATTGTTGGCAGTCCTTCCTGTTTAAGCATTCGTGGGCCTTTCTCAAGTCCCTAAGGTGTACAGTATGCAGCTGTATTTTACAAAGTCACATGCAGTCTCTGCTAATTACATGGATACGATACAAATAATACAGGGCCCTCATCATGTATGATATAGATGATACATTATATATTCAAGATCCATGGTAGGAAGGACTCTCTGGGATGTTGCACCAATAAGTTCTTCCCAATTGTGCAGGTGTCATTCTTCTGCTGATGCCAAATGGAAATTCTGTCACATGCACCGACTGGGTTAATGTAATAGCACTCAGCTTGCCTGCCAACAAATAAGCTTACACAAAAACACTAGAATATGCTGGGCTTTTTAGTCATTCTGCATCAAAAAACGGTGTACTGTTTGTGTCATCAGGGCAAAATATGATAGTCACCAATAGTTGTAGTGGTCTTCTTCTCGTATTTGGATAAGTAACACACACAGATCAACACTAAAATAACAGCAGGTATTGAGGTTGTCTTGGGTAAAAAAATTGTCAGCCTTAAGAGAGGATTACACATATCAGTAGCCCTAATTTCAAGGACAGATTTTATTTTATTATTGGATCAAAGAGTTAATTCTAATCTGTGTGACAAATGCATAGCATCTCGCAATCATAGAATCTTGAAAGACTTGTAGGTGTTTGTAGGAATTTCACAATAGCATCATTGCAAAAACAGGTCAATCCCTCTGGCTTAGTGCTTTAGTTCAATCACTCTATATTAGCATTCACAGAGCTGTAAGGCATTTTTACATTATAGTATATGAAACCATAATTTAGGAGCGATAAAATAATGGTGTAGTTATGTTTGTCTAGGAGCAGCTGTATAGATTGTAAAACAATCATTCGGCTGTCATTGACAAGTTTTAGCAAATAAAGCCATGCTGTGTCCTTCTGAGAGCAGAGAGAGAGATATGACATAGGCCCAACTGGCGCACATTGTATTTCTGAGTCTGCATAATGTGACTGAATTTTGGGAGGCAACCAATAAATATCCATAGAAGAGGGGCTTGATGCTTTTTAAAAGTAAATAATAAGTTTCAATCAAATTGTAAATTTTTTTCTTGTAGCCTTGAAACAACTAATTTCTGGTGAGGGATTAGGAGTATTTCATGACGTTGTGCACTCAAAATAAATATATACATATATGATAATTTCCCACCAAGGAAAATGTGATATTCTAACTTTAGACTTTATTTGGACTTGAGAGGAGTTTGGTAATCTCTGATGAACAACAAAGCAGTGGCACTTATACAATGACATAAGAAAGTGGGAATGACTGTACATCCCCCAGGTGTATTTACCGGCTCGGCAAAAAAAAAAAAACAGAACTATTTGCACACAATGAAGAGATGGAGATCAGTAAGAGGATTGATGTACCTAGCACGTGTAAGTTTCTTGTCTTTGTGGATGCTTATACTTTTAAAATAATCAGATCTTGTAACACATGCAACAATAGGTTTGCAACCTGGCACAAGGAGAATCTACATCACAAGAATGAATGTGGCTTTTTCAAACATAAATCACATTTAAGTCTAATCTCAGGGGCGGATCCAGAAAATGTCGAACCGGGGGGTTTACTAGTGGATCTGCTACTGAATCTGGTGTTAGATAATAGACAACTGAATTAATAATTTATTTTTATCTTTTTATAACATTTCAAAAGCTGTTGATGTTGACTGTCGCAAACCAGAAACATTTTAGTTAAGGAAAATCAAGCCAACTGATTTAATTTACAGTTGAATTGTTTCAAGCACCTACAAAAACAAATTTATTCTGTAAAAAAGGACAGCATGCAAACTAGAAGGATGTCTGACCCTGTTCAACTCATTGCAAGAAACCAATCACTTAAAATTTGAAATCTGAGTTATCGCAATATCGCAGGGTCCAACCTTACACAACTCAATTTCCAAATGGGAGTTAAAGCCAGGATTAGCTAGGATTCATCTTACTCCGATTGGGATTCCACTTCCATTGTTATTTTAAGGTGGTTAAGTCATTCACTGTCATTCCATTGACTAAAGACATTGGCATGCGAAATGGATATTGAAAGGGAATAAATGGGTAAGTAAACTATTAATTATTGTAAGACTCAACAAGACTGAAGAAGTCATATTTTCTCATAATATACATGACACGTGATTGTAAACAAAGAGATGTATGATGGCTATACCCAATATGAATGCATTGTAATTTAGCAAAAATTTATAAGTAATTTTAAAAAGCAATAACAGAGACTTTTCTTGTGTGGAATATAATAATATGCTATATTCTATGAACTGCCAAACATTTCATCAAGGCATTGACAAATTAAACTAAAATGAGATGTGATATGGTCATCATTTGTTCAAAGGTAGAATTACTTCAGTCTTCAGATCCCAAAATGAGATTTAAAATGCTGGAAAACAAAGTCTTTGAAGAAAAACCAAACAATTAGTGAAGACAAAATCCTGTCCCATTCGAACCAGCTTGCAATTCTTCTTTCAAGAAAAACTTTAAGTATCCTCTTAATGTGATATTTAAAACTGTGCCTGCGCCTCTCCTTCAAAGACTCAAGGAGAATCAAAATCGTCAACTTTGCAATTTAAGGTGTTGATAGCACTATAATGTTTGTTTGTGATTCTCCATGAGGTGGTGCCTTTAATATGAAAGAAAAGTGTCCTAGACACTAAGTGCTAACAAACTACACAATTGCCCACTAATTTGGACAAAGTTGTTGATGAATGATATGTAAAACAGCTGATGCAATGACTCTTTTGACAATGAGTAATGAAATCTTGCAATAGCTCATTTTTGTATTGTCAAGATGAAGACATTATTCGGCTTACTGGACAACATTTACTTTAACTGATGTATTGCAGCTGCTCTAGAGCTGCTACGCACGATTTGTCTATTCTTGCACATATGGCTTCTATGAAAAGATACTTGTCAGTGGACGGATGTGACAAAACCATGACATATTTGCACCAACAGAAATAAAGTGCATCAAAAACCATAATGGAAAAATATATAAATGATGTTTTCAACTACAACTTCCATATCGTACTCATAATTCATACTAGGTACCTTGATATTAGTTTGTTTACCTTATAGTCCTGGTCATATTACGAGGAATTCCTGTATTTTGACCGGCATGTATTTCATTCGTCATAACAGTTTTCAAAGTTATTTTTGATATGGCGCTCTCATTCTGCACAATTCTTAAGACTGTTACCTCTAATGCACTCACATGTATATTCTTCAGTCTGCACCAAACACATTGCGATATGGGAATAAGACTCTACATCACAAATTTAATGGGCTAATATGCCAATATTTTTCTAACTTCATCATTTCATTTGCATATTTTTTGGCCTTGCTGGACCTCTATATGGCATGGGAAAATGAAGTTGTGAATGTCTTCTTTCCAATGGTATCCGATTCAAGTGGCACATTCCATATCTATAAATGCACAGTAACTCTAATCTTTCAAGTTGAGACCCCTGGAATATTTTGTTTATAAGCATAATAACAAGACAACGAGTGTTTCTAAAATAGTTTATGTCGTAACAAAGCTTAATATCAAAGTTATGTGACAATATAGCAATTTCTGTTAGGGCTATACAACAGTGAGACTCATACTGTATTAACATCAATGTCAAATTCAATAAGAAATGTCACATATAAAAGTACATCTTTTTTCTTTCAGCACCATACGATGACATTAATAACAGAGAAGAAAAGTGTTGCAAGATCACAGAAATGGTCTAGAGAACTCTTTCACATTATGAAGAAAGTGCCTCAATAAAACAGACCGACAGTGTACCATGCACTAATTTGTAACTGTTTCAATTTCTTAAAGTTTATGCGCATAAGAGAGAAAAAAAAGTACTGTTGAAAGTAAATTATTTGTTCAAAGCCAGAGGTGTTGTCAATACCCTGCCGTACATTTAATGTAGAAATTTGGAAGAGAAACCCATAATTAATGAAACCTGGGCAACATTTCCAATTTCAATTAGCAAGACAGGTTTACAATTTTTGACCACCAAATTAGAATTTTTATTTATTCTCTGTCATATAAATATATATATATATATAAAGTCAAATAAAACATCCATGGAGTACCACCAGTCATTACTTAGTTCAAATGAGCTGACCTATTTTTACAAATGATAATCATTGAGGATGTGGCTGATTGGTTTAAATCAGATTTATAATTATAGAACATATAATTAATTTTCATACAATCTTCAATCTATTATTTTTCATTTCAATGCAACAAGAAGGAATGTTAGTTGTTTCATATTCAAATTGGTCACTTGTTTGACAGTCCTGCCTTTCTTACAATATTTAACAATAATAATACTTTGCTACAAACAATGTAGGCATATTATAGAAGAGAACAAACAATATAACAGAGAATATAAAACATAATGGAACAATGATTGATGACAAATACTGATTTGTAAGCCATATCAATTTAGATTCATCGATACTATACATAAAGGCTGAGTTAGAACTTCTTCACAAAAGCAGAGGAAGGTTTTCGGCATGTATAGCTACATTGATATACAGTTATATGGTACGACAAAGGATTTCACTGGTGTGATATAAATAGAGCATCTATTGTCCTTGTCGATGTACGTGTTATCTTCTTCACCATGTGAATATATTTAACAAGAGAAGTTTGAAGTCACTGTCCGCAGATGTGAAAACAGCCACTACAAACCACTCTCTGCATCCAGCTCTTGCGGACAATTTAACTTCCAGTTGAAATGGCAACGATGAAACCGATATGTAGAAATAGCACAACACAATGATGTGTGACCAGGAACAAACGGACTCGTAGCATCGGAAAATATATACACTTCCTCCTCCAAATAATCCTGCCTGAAGACACACTAAGGTTTATGAGCACTTCAACTGTCTGATATATATTTATTCTGTGCATCATACAAAAACGTAAAAAAAAAAAAAAAAAAAACAACTGGATGAATAGAATCATATAAAAAGGCAAATGAGTAATGTTTTCCATACAAATATAGCAGTGATTATACGTTACAGGACGGCTTTAAAAATGAGTAGAATCTGAGTAGCAGTCATGTGCTGCAAGCAACATTCTGTGAAGGTGTTATGAGTTTTATGATAGGTTTTTGCCCTGAATCAGGGTCAACCGCCTCCACATATGTGTCTGTGATCTGTTTTGGGCAGATGTCCTTGCCACAGAGACTTTCTCTGCCAGCTGATGGTCTCCTCCAGGCTTGGCCTGGGGGTTTCAGTTCATGACTAGAGACTCTGGTTGAGTTAAGCTTTATTGCTGAACTGTCTAAAGGGTCATTTGGCTGTTGATTGGAATACACACTGGCAGTGCTGGCCACACTTGTTGTACGAGTATAGGCAGTGTGTTGAGATATTCTGGAGTTTTTGCGCCCAGGTAATTCCCTCAAAACAACATCTGGAAGGCCGTTTTCCTTGTTTGATGGTCTCGTCCAGACACATAACCACTTCCTGCCATGTCCACTGGCCAGGTTTTTCTCAGAGCGAGCCTCTCGAGCAGCATTTACGGGAGGCACAGCATATTCATGGTGGTTGTGACGACACCGAGAGAACACAGTTTGTCGGATCTGCAAAGAGTCATCCTATTACCAAATACACACTTACGGCATTGATGTGACATTTACCAGACATCACAAAGGTCTTTAAATTATGCCAAACATTCCAATTTGTATCAAGTATCGATTGCTTAGGTTGTAAGAAATGTCAGGTAAAAGAAAGTAACTGAATTGACTGCATATAATGTATCTGTATGCCAAGTGCTGACTAAACAGGCCAAATTGATACAATTGCAGAGAAGGCAGTCTTGAAATTGTTCTATGCAGTAAAATGTTATGCAAGCAAAGCACATCTTAGTAGAAAGCAAGTTATCGAAGGAAAGCAAGCAACTTGATCATAACGGCATGAAGCAAAGGAAGCAGCAAATTAGAAATGCAAATTGTCTATTAGCACGTAGTCATTATTGCTTTCCCATTATTTCCTTTAGGCAATTTTTAAGATCAATTGAAGAGTATTTGGGCAAAGATAAGGAAGCAGAAATGGACTGCCTAAATCCAAGCAAGCCCAAGTTCAGTAAACACACTTACTTCTGTCTTTGAAAAGCAGTAGAGCACTGAAACCAGCAAACCCTGTAATAGAAGTGAACAAACTCTTATAGAAATACAATAGAACCAGACAATGATGTTCATTCATGTGCAAAAGTTATCATTTGCTTACCTGAGTGGAAGAGAATATGGCTGAAATTATCTCATAAGGTGGCCAATACCGAGGGCGGTAAAACAGAAAAATGAACTGTATTCCAAAGACCGGCACTAGCGATAAGGAGGCTCTCAGAGCTTGTCTGAAAAATGAAAACAATTGACCGGTTCCCATTGGAATTTCGAGCACTGGCATAGTGATAGCAGAACTGGGTTCAGCAAACATTTTGCTAAATTAAAAAATAATATTTGTTCTGTTTGGCAATTAATTTTCTGTGTTGATAAGAGACAGAGCCATAGTTGTCAAGAATGACAGCAAGTCTTTAAATTAGTTCATAGCGCAGACACAAGAAACCATTACGGCCTAGAAGACACTGTTTTCTCTAACATCTTAAACTTCCAAACAGACATTGTTACATCGATTTATTTGTTGTTTTTCACAGTTTGTGCCTTTGTCCTTTACCTGAGCATGTGAATTCTTCTATCACTTGTGTCAGATCTCATACTGGTGCAGAGGTTGTACTCAATACTTGCCAGGAAGAATACATTTGCCTGGAACACAGTATTGCTTGAAATTAGGGCATGACAAAAATGACACAGACATTTTACGTTTTTCATGAAGAAAGGATTACACATGTTCCCTTTACAGCAAGTTGATTTGTCCTAATTCTCATGGTTTTGGGTTATTTGAGAGTATGATAAATGTAGCAAAAATGACTTAAGAGGGTTTCAGTAGGTCATGCATACAGTAGTCCCTGCATTATAATACCACTCATGCGATCATGCAGCACTATCAAGTGGGTCGATGTCCATTGTTGGGGTGGAAAATGCACTAAACTACTATTTATGATTCGACCTATCGGGAGAATCATCTTGTTTTCTTTGATTTTATTATTAAACTTCACCTATTACATAGGTGAAGTTTCTTGTTTTCGTAAATATTATTAGCATTCACCATCACTATGGTGAATGGTATTGATTTTGGTCGTATTATTATGATTCGACATAAATGGAGAATCATCTTATTTTCTTTTATTAGCATTCACCACCACTATGGTGAATGCTATTATTTTTGTAGATTTTTTTATTTTTATTATTTTTATTATTTTTATTATTATTTTTCCGTCATTTTCGGTTGAGTTCAGGGTTGTCCTTTTGTGGATGGATAGTACTAGGTGAGATATTATGATCCCCAAAATTTTTTTGACCTTGACCTATTTTTCAAGGTCAGAGGTCACTTCAAAGTTGGCATTTTTGGAGTGCTAACTTCTAAACTAATAAAGATAGAAATGTCTGGTTTTCACTGTTATGTAACCCATCACTGGTACAAACCATATCAACCATCAAATTTGTCATTTTCGAAAAGGGGTAATTACCCCAACCCATTTAGTAGTTTACCCTTTGCTGTTCTTCTTCTCAGAAACCGGAAATGGTAGGATGATTCTGACAAATGGATTGTGTTGCCAAAAGATAGTTCTAGTGCAGCAGCAACTTTCATGTTGATCACTCAAGGGGTCTTTGAGATATTGAAATTTCAAATTTTGATGATTTCACCCAAAATTTAAAATGTTGAAAATTTTGAGTTTGAATGAAGGGAAATTTGTGAAACTTTATATGGAAATAGCCTAATGCATAAAAAAGTATGTTGCAAAAAATGAATGACCTTGACCTTGATTTCAGAATTGTCATTTTTTAAAATTTGGTCAATTTGCTACAGATGAGGTTCCAGCTAACTTCTAAACTAATAAAGATAGAAATGTCTGGATTGCAATGTATCATTACTTATCATAAGCATAAGCAATATCAATCATCAAGTTTGTCATTTTCGAAAAGGGGTAATTACCCCAACCCATTTAGTAGTTTACCCTTTGCCGTTCTTCTTCTCAGAAACCAGAAATGGCAGGATGATTCTAACAGCTTGATTGTGTAGCCAAAAGATAGTTCTAGTGCAGCAGCAACTTTCATATTGATCACTCATGGGGTTTTTGAGATATCAAACTTTCAAATTTTAATTATTTCACCAAAAATTTAAAATGTTGAAATTTTTCAGTTTGAATGGAGGGAATTTGTGAAACTTAACATGGTAATATCCTGATGCATAGAAAGGCATGTTACAGGAAATTAATGACCTTGACCTTGATTTCAAAATTGTCATTTTTATAAATTTGTTAAATTTGCTATAGATATTTCATACTTCATTGGATTGAACATTTCATTTTAATTTCATTTCACTGATCATATCATTGATCATATCATTGATCATATCATTGATCATATCATTGATCATTTCATTGATCATTTCATTGATCATTTCATTTCAATTTCATTTCATTTTAATTCCATTTCATTTTAATTCCATTTCATTGATCATTTCATTGATCATTTCACTGACCATTTCATTGATCATTTCATTGATCATTTCATTGATCATTTCATGGATCATTTCATAGATCATTTCATAGATCATTTCATTGATCATTTCATAAATTGGTGAATGCTCATTCCCAGTCGCACTGGGAATATCTAATGTCTAGTTTTATTATTAAGAATTTACCATATATGGTAAATTCTTATTGTTTTTGCTATTATTCTTATTATTATTATTTCCGAAAAAGTTGTTTCGATTTTCTTGATTATTTTTGTGAATGTACCTGTATACTTGTAGACTACTGTATTCCGGTCCTGAGTTTCAATTTTTATTTTTAAGGTTTATATGACCTTTTTAGTGTGAATTTTTGTATATTTCAATATACTATATCTCAATAAATTTACAGTCCAGTGTAATTTACTTTACTTTCACTTAATGAACTGTAAAGAGCAATAATTTGAAGCAAAAATAATCAAAATTCTTAGAGCGGAATAGGCCACACTGAATATTTTGGTTATTTTCGAATTGTTTCGAGTTCGGCAAAAACCATAAATGATAGCAGCATGCTCATAGTGCCAAAAGTTGACCTATAGTAAGGGCCAGTGCAGTGTATATTTTTAATTTTGATATTGCAACTATTTATGGAATGGCGGCCATTTTGGTATGATGAATTTGCTAAGTTTGAGGTGCATGAGTTCAAAATCCATGAAGGAGTCATTTTAGGTAATGCAAATGTATAATGAACCCCCCCAAATATACCCATTTACACCCCATACCAATCTTCAAATTTGACCTTGACCTCATTTTTCAAGGTCATATGACCCTTCAAAGTTTCAATTCACCTCATTTTCAAAAATTCCAACAATTATGTTTTTTCAAAGATATCGGGATCATATTATAGATTCTTATAGCCAGTAGCTGGATTGTTTAAACCCTGAAATCAGAATTGATCTATCTCTTCATGCTGATTTATAAAAAAATTCCAAATATTGCATACCGCGCGACATGAACAATCAGCCTATTTTTGCCCTCTTAAGCAATAAATATTGATCCTACACAGTTCAAATAATTAAATGACCCCCCCTTTGTCACACATTGCCAATCTGGGTAAAATATTGGATTTGACCTAGAAAGGTATTTTCAAGGTCAAACTCAAGGTCAAATACTTGGCAAAATTGGTTTTTTGAGATACCTAATTTTTTTAACTAGGAAATAATTGAGGAATTTCCACAATCTCTTCAGCATTTGGTGCCACAGTACCCTAGAGGCCCCTTGCAAAGTTTTACGTTCCTCCGATAGATGTACATTGCATAATAAAGGTCACAAGGTCAAAAAATGACAGTTAAATTGACCTGCTCATTTTCCAATTTCACACTTGTACCCAAACTTTGACGGCCTGTATCTCCGGTTCTAATTAAGTTAGAGAAAAACTGAAAGCATATTCGGAAAGGCCATAACCTCCTCTAGTATTTGTTTTCTATGCATTTTAACGTATCTCTGCTACTTAAAAAGATCGCCAGACCATGAAAATTTCATGTTTTTGGTCAAGATTTTACACTTTAACATATTTTTGACAAAGAAGGAAATCTTAAAAAAAATTAATACTCCTTGGACATGTAATCCTAACACATTTACAGTAGTGTGTCCAATTTCAAGTCTCTCCTGTAGACCGTTTGCCTTTGAGATTAAAATAATGTTCAAAACTTGACATTTTCAGAGTCAATTTTTTGGTGATATTTTACATTTTTGTCATTATTTCAATTGGCTCTATCTCCTGTTACAATTAAGGTATACGAATGATGAAAGCATTTCTGAATACCTCAGATTCTCATCTTTATTTTATTTAATGTTCATTTTGGTGTAGCATCAATAGTTAAAAAGATCGGTCAACCCTGAAAAATTCAACTTCACCTATTATAATCAAATTAGTGCCCTGAGCTAAAAGAAGTCAATTTTGTCATGAAGAAATACAAAATGAGTATAAAAGTTGCATGGGCCTATTGTGTAAATATGATAAATTATACTGATCTTAGTATACCTTTGATGCTCAGTACATTTTTTTCTTTCTTGTCAACTAAATTAAATTCACTAAACTAAATAAACTAAACTAAATTAATTAAACTGAATAAGCTAAACTGAACTAAATAAACTAAACTAAGCATGAGCATTCACACAATGATGGTCTGTACACTTAAACATTATACAATATACCTTTAAATAATAAATATATTGGTAAATTCTTCATCACTGACCATGGTCAGTTATAGCCATCTAGTTATTAAGAATTTACCATTACATGGTAAATTCTTATTATAATCCCCCGCTCGCGCAGCGGCGGGGGATTATATTGATATTCTTCGATTACCTTTTATTATTATTATTATTATTATTATTATTCTCACAGGAAAACTGCGATTACTTCAAAACTATTAAAGAAACCGCTTCATAAGTGAAGGGTAATATGCAACTCCGTTGCGCGCTACTTTGAACGAAATTTCATGATCAAATTTCATGACACTTCTGAGTTATGAGGAAAATATAAAAAAAAATTCCGGCGCAGGTTTCTGAGAACCTAAGCATAACTGAGACCTGTTGATTTTTTCTAAGATACCTTGACTAAGTCTCCAGTGCAGAAAGGCGTCCTGTGGAGATTTCATGAATACATTTCAAGATATGATTTTTTTAAAATTGGACATCCCGAAAATTGACTGAAATTTTTTTGAAAAACAGGGAAGGAATGCTCGTAGAAAGCTGAAAGTAGGTACACTTACAGACCTACCCTAGTGTACTAACTTCACAAAGTTACGGATCTCTCGCACAAACGGTCTCGGCGCTACGGACGTCCAAAAATGCAATTTTCAAGTGCACATATCTCGGTCCCTAATTGAGCTACAACAAAGTGTTACATATCACAAGAAAGGTCTGTTTGTCAGCTTTCCAATGGTGTATAGCATAATAGTATCAAACGCGCGGCGTAGAATCGCGTCAGACATTGAAAATTTGTTGTCACTTTTTGGGCCTATCAAAACGTTTTCCCTCAAAAAGTGTATTAAGAACTTCATGGATGTTCATCAATAATTTACGCGGGCTACCCAGGTTGGGCCTCTATATTGTGCCAAAAGGAATTTTGCCTACATCAAATACTTTTTCCTAGAGAATTTTTTTAATTTCAAAATTGAAACGTAAATTGCTCTGGTTATAATCGTTCAAATCTCATGAAATTAACACCAAAAAATGTGTTAAATTATGCCCTCTAGCAAGCTACAGGGATATCTTCCTCTTACCTTTAACCAATTTTACATATTACATTTTATATATTCAATTATAACTCATTAATTATTTATCAGAATCAATTAAAACTCATTTGTCACGTTCCTAATTTTTTGTTCTATTTTTGCATGTAAGCACAGCTCCATAACTTGCATGGTTTGTCTACAATAACCCATTAGGGTTAGGGTTTCACCTGCCATTCACTGCAAATGTATTGCTTTGAGGGTGGTACCGCTGGGCACCAAACACAGGTCTCCATGCCAAGCGATGTCTCATTTCAATCTATCAGCCTCTTCAAGAATTCATCATGAAGGCCATGAACTGGTTGAAGGGAGTAAGCAGGGCAAGGGAGACAGGGGGGGGCGCGGGGGATTATCCGATATTGCCGTACGGCAATATCAGTTATACTAGTTGTTTTTGGTATTATTCTTATTATTAAGAATTTACCATTACATGGTAAATTCTTATTGTTTTTGGTATTATTAAGAATTTACCATTACATGGTAAATTCTTATTGTTTTTGGTATTATTCTTATTATTCTTTTTTCAGATTGCTCCGATTTTCATGAAACTTTAGCACAGGGTACCTCTAGGACTAGGACTAGGTCATGCACAAAAGATATGACCTTGACCTATTTTTCAAGGTCACAGGGCCTTTCAAACATTAAATTTGCGAAATTTACATGGGCTATTATTCAGGAAGCATAACAGGTAGCACCATGGTATAGGGTAAGTCTTACTCAAAAGTACTAGGCTGTATTTTGGCGCAAACAATTCTGAAATCGCTCAAGCGGAACCAGAGCTACAGCATAAACACCGTTTTAGGTCTCGAGACGTAATGTCAGAAACCGCAATAGGTAGAATAAAGCCGATGGCACCAACAGATGGCCAGTATCTGGGACCAGTGCACGTTTTATTTTTCATGTAGATATCTGCAACGGTTACGGAGCAGCGGCCATTTTAGTGAAATGAGTCTGCGCCATATGGGGTATGGGTCTCAGAACACCATGAAGGAGTCATTTGAGGTCATGCAAATGTATAACAAACTACCCTTAAGATACCCCAAAAACCCCATACAGACCTTCAGATTTGACCTTGACCTCATTTTTCAAGGTCATTTGACCCCTCAAAGTTCAAATATGGGCGATTTTCAAAAATTCTGAAAATTATCATTCTTTTCACATATCAGTCTCATCATCTGGTTTCTGGAAGGCGCCAGCCAGTTTGTTTAAGGCCTGAAATCGGAATTCAGATATCCTTTCATGCTGATTTGTTAAAAAATCACAAATATTGCATGCCGCGTGACATGTAAAAACACCCTATTTTGCCCCTGTGACAGGTAAATATTGATCCTACACAGTTCAAACGATTGAATGACCCCCCCAAAGTCACACAATGCCAATCTGGGGAAAATATTGGATTTGACCTAGAAACGTTTTTTCTCGGTCAAACTCAAGGTCAAATATGAGGCAAAATTGGATATTTCAGACATTATATTTTTCTTAACAGGGAATCAGTTGAGGGATTTGCCTCATCTCATCAGCATTTGGTGCCATAATACCCTAGAGGCCCCACGCAAAATTTGAAGGCCCTCGGATTGACCTACATTGCACAATTGAGGTCACAAGGTCAAGAAATGACTTGAAAATTGACCTGCTCATTTGTCAATATTGCACTTGTACCCATACTTTGACGGTCTGTATCTCCGGTTCTAATTAAGCTACAGGAAAAATAAAAACAAATTTGGAAAGCCCAGATTCTCCTCTAGTATTTGTTTTCTATACATTTTAGCGTATCTCTGCTAGTTAAAAAGATCGCCCGACCCTGAAAAATTCATATTTTGGGTCATGATTTTACATCTTTACATTTTTTTTACTCAGAACTCCATCTTCAAAAAATTCAATAATATTTGTGGATATAGTCCTAACACATTTACAGTAGTTGGTGCAATTTCAAGTCTCTCCTCTTGACCGTTTGCCTTCTGGAACAAATTGAAGTTCAAAACTTGACATTTTCAGAGACCATTTTTTGATGAAATATCACAATTTTACCATTATTTCAATGGGCTGTATCTCCGGTTCTAATAAAGCTACATGAATGACACAACCAGTTTTGGAAAGCTAAGATTCTCCTCTTAATTTAATCTAATGTGTATTTTCTTGTAACATTGACAGGTAAAAAGATCGGTCAACCCTGAAAAATTCAACTTTCCCACACCTTATCAAATGACTGTAGCTCTGCAGAGACTGGAACATCAGCTTTCACTCTTGTTAAATGTGCTTAGGGTTATCATAATTGTGCATCATGGTGGCACTTTTCATCATGGTGGCACTGTGCATCATTATGGCACTGTGCATCATAGTGGCACTGTGCATCATTGTGGCACTGTGCATCACTGTGGCACTGTGCATCACTGTGGCACTGTGCATCACTGTGGCACAATGACAGGCTGCACCACAATGGCAGAGTGCACCACAGTGGCACTGTGCACCACAGTGGCAGTGTGTACAAGTGTCAGTGTGCAACACAGTGGCAGTGTGCAACACAGTGGCAGTTTAGAGCACAGCAGTGTGCACCAAAGTGGCAGTTTAGCAGCGCAGTCACAGTCACAGTCACAGTGGTACTGTGCACCAGAGTGGCAGTGTGCAGAGCAGTGGCTCTGTGCGCCACCGTCTCACTGTGCACCACGGTGGCACTGTGCACCACAATATTGTTGCAAGCTGTCTTTTGGACTTGCTGCATGAACCGGTAAAAGCTTGGTAAATTCTTAGTCACTGACCTTGGTCAGTTACAGGGTTCTAGTTCTTATTATTCTTTTTTCAGATTGCTCCGATTTTCATGAAACTTTAGCACAGGGTACCTCTAGGACTAGGACTAGGTCATGCACAAAAGATATGACCTTGACCTATTTTTCAAGGTCACAGGGCCTTTCAAACATTAAATTTGCGAAATTTACATGGGCTATTATTCAGGAAACATAACAGGTAGCACCATGGTATAGGGTAAGTCTTACTCAAAAGTACTAGGCTGTATTTTGGCGCAAACAATTCTGAAATCGCTCAAGCGGAACCAGAGCTACAGCATAAACACCGTTTTAGGTCTCGAGACGTAATGTCAGAAACCGCAATAGGTAGAATAAAGCCGATGGCACCAACAGATGGCCAGTATCTGGGACCAGTGCACGTTTTATTTTTCATGTAGATATCTGCAACGGTTACGGAGCAGCGGCCATTTTAGTGAAATGAGTCTGCGCCATATGGGGTATGGGTCTCAGAACACCATGAAGGAGTCATTTGAGGTCATGCAAATGTATAACAAACTACCCTTAAGATACCCCAAAAACCCCATACAGACCTTCAGATTTGACCTTGACCTCATTTTTCAAGGTCATTTGACCCCTCAAAGTTCAAATATGGGCGATTTTCAAAAATTCTGAAAATTATCATTCTTTTCACATATCAGTCTCATCATCTGGTTTCTGGAAGGTGCCAGCCAGTTTGTTTAAGGCCTGAAATCGGAATTCAGATATCCTTTCATGCTGATTTGTTAAAAAATCACAAATATTGCATACCGCGTGACATGTAAAAACACCCTATTTTGCCCCTGTGACAGGTAAATATTGATCCTACACAGTTCAAACGATTGAATGACCCCCCCAAAGTCACACACTGCCAATCTGGGGAAAATATTGGATTTGACCTAGAAACGTTTTTTCTAGGTCAAACTCAAGGTCAAATATGAGGCAAAATTGGATATTTCAGACATTATATTTTTCTTAACAGGGAATCAGTTGAGGGATTTGCCTCATCTCATCAGCATTTGGTGCCATAATACCCTAGAGGCCCCACGCAAAATTTGAAGGCCCTCGGATTGACCTACATTGCACAATTGAGGTCACAAGGTCAAGAAATGACTTGAAAATTGACCTGCTCATTTGTCAATATTGCACTTGTACCCATACTTTGACGGTCTGTATCTCCGGTTCTAATTAAGCTACAGGAAAAATAAAAACAGATTTGGAAAGCCCAGATTCTCCTCTAGTATTTGTTTTCTATACATTTTAGCGTATCTCTGCTAGTTAAAAAGATCGCCCGACCCTGAAAAATTCATATTTTGGGTCATGATTTTACATCTTTACATTTTTTTTACTCAGAACTCCATCTTCAAAAAATTCAATAATATTTGTGGATATAGTCCTAACACATTTACAGTAGTTGGTGCAATTTCAAGTCTCTCCTCTTGACCGTTTGCCTTCTGGAACAAATTGAAGTTCAAAACTTGACATTTTCAGAGACCATTTTTTGATGAAATATCACAATTTTACCATTATTTCAATGGGCTGTATCTCCGGTTCTAATAAAGCTACATGAATGACACAACCAGTTTTGGAAAGCTAAGATTCTCCTCTTAATTTAATTTATTGTGTATTTTCTTGTAACATTGACAGGTAAAAAGATCGGTCAACCCTGAAAAATTCAACTTTCCCACACCTTATCAAATGACTGTAGCTCTGCAGAGACTGGAACATCAGCTTTCACTCTTGTTAAATGTGCTTAGGGTTATCATAATTGTGCATCATGGTGGCACTTTTCATCATGGTGGCGCTGTGCATCATTATGGCACTGTGCATCATAGTGGCACTGTGCATCATTGTGGCACTGTGCATCACTGTGGCACTGTGCATCACTGTGGCACTGTGCATCACTGTGGCACTGTGCATCACTGTGGCACAATGACAGGCTGCACCACAATGGCAGAGTGCACCACAGTGGCACTGTGCACCACAGTGGCAGTGTGTACAAGTGTCAGTGTGCAACACAGTGGCAGTGTGCAACACAGTGGCAGTTTAGAGCACAGCAGTGTGCACCAAAGTGGCAGTTTAGCAGCGCAGTCACAGTCACAGTCACAGTGGTACTGTGCACCAGAGTGGTAGTGTGCAGAGCAGTGGCTCTGTGCGCCACCGTCTCACTGTGCACCACGGTGGCACTGTGCACCACAATATTGTTGCAAGCTGTCTTTTGGCTTTGCTGCATGAACCGGTAAAAGCTTGGTAAATTCTTAGTCACTGACCTTGGTCAGTTACAGGGTTCTAGTTCTTATTATTATTTCACTATTTTTCCTCTGATTTTCACTAAACTTGGCCACAGGGCACCTCTAGGACTAAAACCGGCCTACACCCGAAAGAAATGACCTTGACCTATTTTTCAAGGTCACAGGGCCTTTCAAACATGAAATCTGGCATATTTACATGGCCTATTACTTGGGAACCAAAAGAGGTGGCATCATTGTACAGGCCATGTCTTACTCAAAAGTACTAGGCTGTAATACAGCGCAAAAATTTCTGAAGTCGCTCAAGCGGAACCGGAGCTACAGCGAAAACACCGTTTTAGGTCTAGAAACGTAATGTCAGAAACCGCAATAGGTAGAATAAAGCCGATGGCACCAACAGATGGCCAGTATCTGGGGGCATTGCACGTTTTATTTTTCATGTAGATATCTGCAACGGTTACGGAGCAGCGGCCATTTTAGTGAAATGAGTCCGCGCCATATGGGGTATGGGTCTCAGAACACCATGAAGGAGTCATTTGAGGTCATGCAAATGTATAACAAACTACCCTTAACATACCCCAAAAACCCCATACAGACCTTCAGATTTGACCTTGACCTCATTTTTCAAGGTCATTTGACCCCTCAAAGTTCAAATATGGGCGATTTTCAGAAATTCTGAAAATTAACTTTTATTTCACGTATCAGTCTCATCTTCTGGTTTCTGGAAGGCGCCAGCCAGTTTGTTTGATGCCTCAAATCGGAATTCAGATATCCTTTCATGTTGATTTGTTAAAAAATCACGAATATTGCATACCGCGCGACATGTAAAAACACCCTGTTTTTGCGGTCTGGATAGATAAATATTGATGCTACGCAGTTCAAACAATTGAATGACCCCCCCAAAGTCACACACTGCAAATCTGGGGAAAATATTGGATTTGACCTAGATATGTTTTTTCAAGGTCAAACTCAAGGTCAAATATTAGGCGAAATTGGACATTTGAGACATTACATTTTTCTTAACAGGGAAGCAACTGAGGGATTTGCATTATCTCATCAGCATTTGGTGCCATAATACCCTAGAGGCCCCACGTAAAATTTTCAGGCCCTCGGATTGACCTACATTGCACAATTGAGGTCACAAGGTCAAGAAATGACTTGAAAAATGACCTGCTCATTTGTCAACATTGCACTTGTACCCATACTTTGACGGTCTGTATCTCCCGTTCTAATTAAGCTACAGGAAAAATAAAAACATATTTGGAAAGCCCAGATTCTCTTCTAGTATTTGTTTTCTATACATTTTAACGTATCTCTACTAGTTAAAAAGATCGCCCGACCCTGAAAAAATCATGTTTCCGGTCATGATTTAACATCTTTGCATTTTTTTTACTCAGAAATACATCTTCAAAAAATTCAATAATATTTGGGGGTGTAGTCCTAACACATTTACAGTAGTTTGTGCAATTTCAAGTCTCTCCTCCTAACCGTTTGCCTTCTGCAACAAATTTAAGTTCAAAACTTGACATTTTCAGGGACCATTTTTCGATGAAATATTGCAATTTTACTGTTATTTCAATGGGCTGTATCTCCGGTTCTGATAAAGCTACATGCATGACACAAGCAGTTTTGGAAAGCACAGATTCTCCTCTTAATTTAATTTATTAGGTATTTTCTTGTAACATCGACAGATAAAAAGATCGGTGAACCCTGAAAAATTCATCTTTCCCACACCTTATCAAATGACTGTTAGCTCTGCAGAGACTGGAACATCAGCTTTCACTCTTGTTATGTGCTTAGGATAATCATAATTGTGCATCGTGGTGGCACTTTTCATCATGGTGGCACTGTTCATCATGGTGGAACTGTGCATCATCATGGCACTGTGCATCATTGTGGCACTGTGCATCACTGTGGCACGATGGCAGGCTGCACCAAAATGGCAGGGTGCACCACAGTGTCACCATGCACCACAGTGCCAGTGTGCACAAAGGTGTCAGTGTGCACAACAGTGTCAGTGTGCAACAAAGTGGCATTGTGCAACACAGTGGCAGTTTAGACAACAGCAGTGTGCACCACAGTGGCAGTTTAGCACCGCAGTCGCAGTCACAGTCACAGTCACAGTCACAGTCACAGTGGCACTGTGCACCAGAGTGGCAGTGTGCAGAGCAGTGGATCTGTGCGCCACCGTCTCACTGTGCACCACGGTGGCACTGTGCACCACAAAATTGTTGCAAGCTGTCTTTGGGCTATGCTGCATGAACTGTTAAAAGCTTGGTAAATTCTTAGTCACTGACCTTGGTCAGTTACAGGGTTCTAGTTAAGAATTTACCATTACATGGTAAATTCTTATTGTTTTTGGTATTATTCTTCTTATTATTATTATTATTTCACTTTTTTTGCTCCGATTTTCATGAAACTTGGTCACAGGGTCCCTCTATGACTGAAACTCACCCACCTGGAATAAAAATGACCTTGACCTATTTTTCAAGGTCACAGGGCCTTTCAAACATGAAATTTGGTATATTTACATGGCCTATCACTCCGGAACCAACACAGGTAGCACTGTTCTAGAGGGCATGTCTTACTAAAAAGTACTTGGCTGTATTTTGGCACAAAAATTTCTGAAGTCGCTCAAGCGCAACCGTAGCTACAGCGAAAAACACTGTTTTCGGTTGCTCTCCAGAATGGACAAAACCGAAATAGCTGGAACAAAGCCGATGGCACCAGAAGATGCCCAGTATCTGGGACCAGTGCATGTGAGGTTTTTCGTTCAGATATCTGCAACGGTTTTCGAGCAGTGGCCATTTTAGTGATATGAGTCCGTGCAACATTGGGTGTGGGTCTCAGAACACCATGAAGGAATCATTTGAGGTCATGCAAATGTATAACAAACTACCCTTAACATACCCCAAAAACCCCATACAGACCTTCAGATTTGACCTTGACCTCATTTTTCAAGGTCATTTGACCCCTCAAAGTTCAAATATGGGCGATTTTCAAAAATTCTGAAAATTATCTTTTTTTTCAGATATCAGTCTCATCTTCTGGTTTCTGGAAGGCGCCAGCCAATTTGTTTGATGCCTGAAATCGGAATTCCGATATCCTTTCATGCTGATTTGTTAAAAAATTACGAATATTGCATACCGCGCGACATGTAAAAACACCCTAGTTTTGCCCTCTGGATAGATAAATATTGATGCTACGCAGTTCAAACAATTGAATGACCCCCCCAAAGTCACACACTGCCAATCTGGGGAAAATATTGGATTTGACCTAGATATGTTTTTTCAAGGTCAAACTCAAGGTCAAATATTAGGCGAAATTGGACATTTGAGACATTACATTTTTCTTAACAGGGAAGCAATTGAGGGATTTGCATTATCTCATCAGCATTTGGTGCCATAATACCCTAGAGGCCCCACGCAAAATTTGAAGGCCCTCGGATTGACCTACATTGCACAATTGAGGTCACAAGGTCAAGAAATGACTTGAAAATTGACCTGCTCATTTGTCAACATTGCACTTGTACCCATACTTTGACGGTCTGTATCTCCGGTTCTAATTAAGCTACAGGAAAACTAAAAACATATTTGGAAAGCCCAGATTCTCTTCTAGTATTTGTTTTCAATACATTTTAACGTATCTCTATTAGTTAAAAAGATCGCCCGACCCTGAAAAAATCATGTTTCCGGTCATGATTTAACATCTTTGCATTTTTTTTACTCAGAAATACATCTTCAAAAAATTCAATAATATTTGGGGGTGTAGTCCTAACACATTTACACTAGTTTGTGCAATTTCAAGTCTCTACTCCCAACCGTTTGCCTTCTGCAACAAATTTAAGTTCAAAACTTGACATTTTCAGGGACCATTTTTCGATGAAATATTGCAATTTTACTGTTATTTCAATGGGCTGTATCTCCGGTTCTTATAAAGCTACATGCATGACACAAGCAGTTTTGGAAAGCACAGATTCTCCTCTTAATTTAATATATGAGGTATTTTCTTGTAACATCGACAGGTAAAAAGATCGGTGAACCTTGAAAAATTCATCTTTCCCACACCTTATCAAATGACTGTAGCTCTGCAGAGACTGGAACATCAGCTTTCACTCTTGTTAGGTGCTTAGGGTAATCATAATTGTGCATCATGGTGGCACTTTTCATCATGGTGGCACTGTGCATCATGGTGGCACTGTGCATCATCATGACACTGTGCATCATGGTGGCCCTGTGCATCATTGTGGCACTGTGCATCACTGTGGCACGATGGCAGGCTGCACCAAAATGGCAGGGTGCACCACAGTGTCACCATGCACCACAGTGCCAGTGTGCACAACGGTGTCAGTGTGCACAACAGTGTCAGTGTGCAACACAGTGGCATTGTGCAACACAGTGGCAGTTTAGACAACAGCAGTGTGCACCACAGTGGCAGTTTAGCACCGCAGTCACAGTCACAGTCACAGTGGCACTGTGCACCAGAGTGGCAGTGTGATGAGCAGCGACTCTGTTCGCCACCGTCTCAATGTGCACCACGGTGACACTGTGCACCGCAAAATTGTTGCAAGCTGTCTTTGGGCTATGCTGCATGAACTGTTAAAAGCTTGGTAAATTCTTAGTCACTGACCTTGGTCAGTTACAGGGTTCTAGTTATTATTATTTTTCTTGTCCAGTTAACTTTGAAGCCAGAGCCTTGAAACTTTGTACATATATAGTCCATGGTTAGTACTTCATTCTGGTAGAAAAGATTTGACCTTGACCTTGAACTCAAGGTCACAGGTCATCTCAAAGTCAAAATTTTCAAATTTTCAAAGTTGATTAATTCATTAAATTTTATAGTTACAGACATGAGATTGAAATATATGTGTAAAAAAGTGGTTCTCTACAAATGTGGTTAGAAGTTTTTTTTCTGATGTGACGAAAAAGGGGTATTTACCCCATTTTGATAAAAACCAGTTGCTCCTGTTTTTAGAGAAAACTACTTCACTTAGAGACCCAGTTTTTGCTGTGATTGGTAGCCTGACTAAATATCCATGGTAAGAAACCTTTTATATTTTGATTGAATAAGGGGTTGTTGAGTAACAAGACTTTCAAAAATGGGTGTTTTGACCAAAAAGTTAAAACATTTTTTAACTTTGGTTTGAATGGAGGAAATTTGATGAAACTTGGAGTGTATATGGTATTTACGAATTAGAGTCATATCATAAGATAAAAATGATGTTTTGGGGTAGTTACCCCAAAAAGGGGTACATGATTATAATTTGTGATTGACATTGACGATTTGCTTCAAATTTTGCAAGAGTTTACTCTTTTGACTTGAGGACCTAATGAAAGTGTAAATTTGAAGTCATGGGGTAATTTACCCTCATAACCAAGGTCGAAAGGGGTAAATATGTATTTTGAACAGTTCTTAAGTTTTTAATGGTGTATAAGACATCGATTGGGTCTTGCCTTTTCATCACTGATGTTACTGGATAAAATTTGTCAGTTTTAAGTAATTACCCCCAAAAAGGGGTAAATAGCTGTAACTTGTGATTGACATTGACGATTTTCTTCAAATTTTGCACAGGTTTACCATTTGGACATGGGGACATGATGGAAGTGTAAATTTGATTTCACGGGGTAATTTACCCTCGTAATCAGGGTCGAAAGGGGTGAATGTGAATTTTGAACAGTTCTTATGTTTTTAATGGTGTATTTCACATTGATTGGTATTTGCCTTTTCATTACTGATGTTTGAGGATAAAATTTGTCAGTTTTAAGTAATTACCCCAAAAAGGGGTAAATAGCTATGACTTTTTATTGTTTTGAACGATTTTCTTCATTTCTTGCAAATGCTTACTATCCGGGTTTGGAGACATAATGAAAGAGTATATTTGATTTAATGGGGCAATTTACCCTTAAAATCAGGAACGAAGGGGTAATTATTTGTTTTTGAGCAATACTTGTTTTTAAAAGGTGCATTTGGCATCGGTTACTTCTTGCCTCTACACTTGGGATGTTAGGGATGAAAATATGCGTATTTAGGTAATCACCCCAAAAAGGGGTAAATGTCTATAACTGCTGATTGACTTGGACGATTGTCTTCTAATTTTACATAAGTTTATTATGTGGTCCTGCGGACATGATGTAAGTAAATTTTTGATGTTAGAGGACAATTTACACCATAAATCTTAGTCGGAAGGCGTTAATATAACATTGTGTTGACAATGGAGTATTAGGTTTTCCACCTTGTTCTACGCATATTATCGAATGTTTTAATGTCGAATCATCCCTTTGACCTTTTAAGGTTGAAGTCCCCTGGGACCCTAGTTATTATTATTATTATTATTATTATTATTTTTCTTCCCTTTTTTTTTGGAATTTCAACATGAAAGTTAGTGTATAGATAGTCCTTGATGAGTAGATTAATTTCCCAAAATATTTTTGACCTTGACCTATTTTTCAAGGTCACAGGTCACCTCAAAGTCACTGATTTTGGAGGTCTATCTCCTGAACTAATAAAGATAGAGACACCTGGTCTTCAGTGTTGAGTTAGTAGACCCCTATTGAACTAATATCAGCCATGAAATTGATCATTTTCAAAAAGGGGTAATTACCTTATCCCCTTTTAATGAAAACCAGTTTGCGCACGGTTTTGAGAAAACTACAAGCAGCACTTTCATGAAATTATAGCAAAAGGTGCTCTATAGCATGGGCCAATGCAGCAAGAAGTGTGGTGAAAATCATGCAAGGGGTTACTGAGATATTTGACTTTCAAAATTAGAATATTTTGCCCAAAAGTGAAAATATTTTTTAACTTTGCTTTGAATGAAGACAACTCAATGAAACTTGGAACATATATAGCCCTGTGGTAGAGGAATATTTTCATTAAACATCCATGACCTTGACATCAAGGTCAAGGTCACAGAAAGTGAATGAAAAGCCCCAATAGGTGCATTTCACAACTTTTTCAAGCAAGGTTGTTCAATTGTGGTCTATCATTTCCAATCAAGAGTAACTTGAATGATCTAAAGTATATTTGACCTTGTGAAGAAGTTCATCAATTGTCAAGGTCATCACCAGTCAAAGACAGGAAAAATGAAGAAATGAGATAAGTGCAGAATAGAATGAATTAAAGAATAAATTAAGGTCAATATGAACTCAATATGAATGTCATTATGAATTCAATATGAATATCAATATGAATGTCCATATGAATGTCAATATGAATGTCAATATATATGAATGTCAACAGGAATATCAACATGAATGTCAAAATTAATGAATGTCAAAATGAATGTCAATATTAGTGTAGATATCAGTGTCATCAGTGTCACTATCAGTGTCATCACTGTCAATTGATATCAGGGTCAAATGAATGTCAGTGAATGTCAATATGAATATTGATATAAATGTCAATATGAATAATGTCAATAGGAATGTCAATATGAATGTCAAAATGAAGTCAATTCAAGTGTCAATATAAAAGTCAATATGAAGAATTAAAGTCAAGTTGATAATCAAGTAAATCCTTTTTTATGGTGAATGCTCATTACTGGTTCACCAGTAATATTGATGTCTAGTTAAACTTCACCTACACATAGGTGAAGTTTCTTGTTTTCGTAAGTATTATTATTCCGGCAACCTAAATTTCTTCAAAAAATTCTCAAAAAAATCACATATATAGTAATACATGACCTTATTACACTCACCTGGTTTCAGTGACCTTGACCTATTTTTCAAGGTTACAGGCCATTCCAAAGTCCGTTTTTTAATTTAATTTAATTAATCGTATCACATGTAATTACTTGCATATTTCATTTTCCATTTATATGACATATCCTGCATGTAAATTACATAATCTGACCCAATTCGAAAGAAGTGGGTCAAGGTCAATATTATACAGGTGCCATTTCACTCCCAGAGGTCTCGGCACGGGAAGTCAGAATCCGCAGGTCACAGATTTACAAGCATGACACCAGAAGTTGCCTAAATGACTAATCTAGGTCTGCGACTCATTTTTATAATGATATCGGGTTTACTTTTTGAGTTATGTAATTTTAAAGATTGACCGCGTTGTCAAAATAGGTGACCTTGGGTATTTCACCTTGAAATATCGATTTTAGGCCATAACAATGTATAGTGAACCCCCCCAAAGTAGCCACCATAACCCCCAAATCCACCTTCAAATTTGACCTTGACCTCATTTTTCAAGGTCATTTGCCCCGTCAAAGTGCGAGAAGTGCTAATTTTCAAAAATTCGGAAAACTATGTTTTTTTCTCGATATCACTTTGTTATTTTTTCTCAAGACAGACAAAAATATGCAAATCTATGATATGCAATCCTAAGTCCTGTAACATTTTTCCTTAATTTTCTACAAAATTCCAAATATTGCATACCGGAGAATTTGGAAAAATTACAAAATATTGCGTTTTTGACATGGAAATATCGATCCGAGAGAGTTACAATAATAAATTGATCCCCCCATTTTTACATCCTGATTCTGAAAATCATATTCATTTTGACCTAGAAAATTATTTTCAAGGTCAAATTCAAGGTCAAATATGATGAAAAATTTTACTTTTTTGCCATTTGATTTTTTTTACACAGACAAAGAATCAAAATATTGTTACAAAAATGTCACACATACTTGCTACAATAGTCTAGAGGCATCATATAAATGTTCAGGGTCCTCGGATTAACCTATGTTAGACCGTAAAGGTCACAAGGTCAAAAAATTAGGGAAAAATTTACGATATTTTTTCACATTTCTCAATTATAGCGTTATTCCAATCGGCCCTAGCTCCGGTCCTAATTAAGTTACAGAGAATCTGAAAATAGATTTGGAAAGACCAAATTCTCCTGTAGTTTTCGTTTTCTGAACATTTTGTTGTAGCTCTGACGGTTAAAAAGATCGTCGGACCCTAAAAATTTCATGTTTTTTGTCAAATTTTCACAATATATCATTTTTTTGACAGGGAAGGAATCATCCTATTGTGATGAACCTGTCTCGACATACTTCTAACTTCTATTTACATGATCCTGCCATGTTATATATATTTCCATTGAACCGTTTTGGTTCTAGAGTGATTTCAAGTTGAAACTGCATATTTTCAGGAATATCTTAAAAGCCATATTTCTGAGTTGTACCATCATTTCAATCCGCTGTATCTCCGGTTCTATTTAATTTTCAGAAAATCTGACAACAGATTCGGAAAGCCCGCATTCACCTCTAGGTGGCACATTTGAACATTTTGTCATAGCTCTGACGGTTAAAAAGATCGCCGGACCCTGAAAAATTCATGTTTTTTGTCAAATTTTCACAATTTATCATCATTTTGACAAGGAAATTATCATTTTATTTCAAAGAAGCTATCTGAGCATATTTTCATCTTTCGTTTATATAAAACTGGCAAGTTATATATTTTTTCATTGAACTGTTGTGGTTCTAGAGTAGTTTTAAGTTGAAAAATACATTTTTAAAGAAAAAAAGTCCGCATTTCTGAATTGTACCATTATTTGAATCGGTCGTATCCCTGGTTCTGATAAAGATAAAGAGAATCTGAAAATGGATTTGGAAAGCCAAAATTCTGCTCTAGCTCCAGTATTTGAACATTTTCTTGTATCACAGATGGTTAAAAAGATCGCCGGACCCTGAAAAATGTATGTTTTCAGAAATTGCAGTCATTTCCAAACGTTTTCAGGACTAGAAGTACTCTAGCCAAGAAATTCCTAAAATTCCAATATGAGAACGGTGCCAGTTTCAATCAGCAGTAACTCTAATCGATGTATTGGTTGAGGAATTGGTTGACGTATTGGTTGATGTATTGGTTGATGTATTGGTTGATGTACTGGTTGATGTACTGGCTGATGTACTGGTTGATGTACTGGTTGATGCACTGGTTGATGCACTGGTTCATGCACTGGTTCATGCACTGGTTCATGTGCTTGTCAATGTACTGTCCATGTACTGTCCAAGTACTGTCCAAGTACTGGTCCATGTTATTTTCTACATATATGTTCATGAAGCTCAAATTCTCCTCTTGTTTTCATTATCTGAATTTTTTCTTGGAGCTCTGACGGTTTAAAAGATCCCCTGACCCTCAGAATATTTTTGTGTCAGTCACTGTATCAGTCAGTGTATCAGTCAGTGTATCAGTCAGCGTATGGCCACAAGCTGATTGACGTGTTTCAGTAGCGGTTTATTGCAGGGTTTATCTGTCTGCTGACTATATGTCACATCACAACTAGTCCATGGACAGATAATTTATAAGTAATTTCATATATCTGTGCACACTATGTACATTTTAATTGACATGCAAATTACATGTAATAAATTGATATTGCATGCGGTATGATTTAGCATGATATTGCAAGTGATATTGAATGTTTAATACATTGCATGAAACTTTGCATACATGTGATTCTGCAAAATATTACACGTGATATTGTGTGTGATATTGCATGCAAGACTTGTGCAATTACATTCATGTTCATGTTCAAGTTCATGTTCAAGTTCAAGTTCATGTCCATGGTCAAGTTCATGTTCATGTTCAAGTTCATGTCCAATGTCATTTCCAATATCATTTCTGTGTTTTCTCCTTTCATTTCATTGCCAATAATTACTATGAAAGGTGAAGTTTTGTCACCGCATCGCGGTTACCCGATTTCTAGTTAAACTTCACCTATTACATAGGTGAAGTTTCTTGTTTTCGTAAGTATTATTATTATTAAGAATTTACCTATGGTAAATTCTATTTGTTTTTGCTATTATTATTATTATTCTTATTCTTATTTCAAAATGGTTGTACGTTCATGAAAGGCTGTCAATAGGTTCGTCAGTTGTTGGGTATTGCGTAATTGGTTCATTTGATGTCATTTTCACAGTTGTCTTTCTCACAGAGCCGTTCAAAGTCGAAAATTAGTAAAGTTTAAAGGCTCATAACTCAAAAACTATTTGAGATAATGAGTCATGAGTCAAAATCCTGTGACAAAAAGTTGTTGTCAATGTTTTGGTAGAAGTCATGTAACAGTTGGTCTAGCGGGTAAAGGGCTATTGCTCTTGAGCAGTTTTTAGTGTTGCACAGGTTTCTCAAGTTACGTAATAGATAGGAACATGGTGATGGTGGTAAAAGTTAGCCAGTATCTGGGGCCAGTGCACATTCAACAAATGGTTTGGATTGGCGGAAGACTTTTTGAAATATGGTCATTTTTCAAAATCAAGGGTTCAAAATTTAGGTGGACTTGTCAAATCTCCATGAAGGAGTAGTCTAAGGTGATCAAAATGTATAGTGAACTACCCTTAACTTTACCCAAAAAGACTATATTGACCAAAAAATTTGACAAAAGGTGATATTTGAAGGTGATATGAGCCATTAATGTTTAAAAAGTACAATTTTCCAAAAATTCTGAAAATTATGTTTTTTTCCCACAATCCTCTTCACAGTCTGAGGTATACTGGTCACTAATATGGTTATCAAAAGCCCCCTATTAGAATTGTTTCATATCCTCAACTTAATTTGTAAAAAAATTGTTAAAAGTGGCACTTCACAACTTACATGACATTTTGCATAGATAATTTAATTTGAATGGGAAATATTGCTCCTGAAGCTTTCTGTAAATTAAATGAAACCCAAAATGACATACTGGCAATCACATGAGCACATAAAATTTGACAAGTAGTCTCATTCATCATGGTCAAATTTGAGGTCAAAGATGAAATGAAAATTGACCATTTTCAGAGATGATTTTTTTCAACTCAGAAGGAATGTCTCAATTTTCTTAATTTTAAAGGACAATGTGAACTGAATTGTTGTTGTCAATTGTGGTAAACAACAAGTCTGTAGCTACAGCCATCTCTGAGCAGTAAAGGTCAATAGGTCAAAAAATGACCAAATGGTCAGCAAAAAAATTCATTTTCACATGATGCAGGTGACACCATTTCACACTCCAAAGCAGGCTGGCTGCATATATTAGCATACATTAACCATATATGAAAAGCTATTCTGGCCGTTTCAGGTGACGGGGCCAGTGTATGCTACTGACTTATGTTTATATACATATTACAGTCTCAAATGACCGAGTGCAGTTGGGGATAGGAGTTGTAGTCAGGACTCTGATCCAGGGCCCTGAGTCAGGTCTCTGAGTCATGTCCCTGAGTCAAGTCTTTGAGTCAGGTCTGTGAGTCAGGTCTGTGAGTCATGTCTGTGAGTCAGAAAACTGAGTCAGGTCTCTGAGTCAGGTCGGTGAGTCAGGTCCCCGAGTCAGGACTATTGGGTCAGGACTCTGAGGCAGGACTCTGAGTCAGACATCTGAGTCAGGTCTCGGAGTCAGGTATCTGAGTCAGGACTCGGAGTCAGGTCTCTGAGTCAGGCATCTGAGGCGGGCCTCTGAGGCAGGACTCTGAGGCCGGACTTGGAGGCAGGGCTCAGAGTCAGGACTCGGTGTCAGGACTCGGAGTCAGGACTCGGAGTCAGGACTCGGAGTCAGGACTCGGAGTCAGGACTCGGAGTCAGGACTCGGAGTCAGGACTCGGAGTCAGGACTCGGAGTCAGGACTCGGAGTCAGGACTCGGAGTCAGGACTCGGAGTCAGGAGTCTTTGTCAGGACTCTGAGTCAGGCCGCTGAGTCAGGACGCACTGAGTCAGGACTCAGAGTCACTTCTCTGAGACAGGACTCGGAGTCAGGCCTCAGAATCAGGACTCGGAGTCAGGACTAGGAGTCAGGACTAGGAGTAAGGACAATCGGTCAGGACTCTGAGTCAGGTCTGTGAGTCAGGACCCTGAGTCAGGCCCCTAGGTTAGGACTCTGAGTCAGGGATCTGAGTCAGGACTCTGAGTCTCGACTGAGTCAGGCCGCTGAGTCAGGACGCACTGAGTCAGAACTCTGCGTCAGGACTCTGCGTCAGGACTCTGAGTCAAGACTCTGAGTCAGAACTCTGAGTCAGGACGCTGAGTCAGGATGCTGAGTCAGGACGCTGAGTCAGGACGCTGAGTCTGGATTATGCATCAGGACTCTGAGTCAGGACTCTGAGTCAGGACGCTGAGTCAGGACTCTGAGGCAGGACTTTGAGTCAGGAATATGAGTGAGGACTTTGAGTCAGGACTCTGAGTCAGGACTCTGAGTCAGACCGCTGAGTCAGGATGCTGAGTCAGGACGCTGAGTCAGGACGCTGAGTCCGGACTGTCCGTCAGGACTCTGAGTCAGGGCTCTGAGTCAGGACTCTGAGTCAGGATTCTGAGTCAGGCCTGTGAGTCAGGCATGTGAGTCAGGACTCTGCGTCAGGACTGTGAGTCAGTACTCTGCATCAGAACTCTGAGTCAGGACTCTGAGTCAGGACGCTGAGCCAGGACTCTGAGTCAGGACTTTGAGTGAGTCAGGAATATGAGTCAGGACTCCGAGTCAGGCCGTTGAGTCAGGACTCTGATTCAGGCCTTTGAGTCAGGACTCTGAGTCAGGACTCTGAGTCAGGACTCTGAGTCAGGACAGAGTCCCCATGTGTTTTTCTCAGTCTGTCGGTTGCATCCATCTGTCCATTGGTCTGTCCATTTTCAGGCAAACTTTAGTTGAAAGTAAAGGTAAATTCTTTGTAATTGTCCCTGATGACAATTACCGTGTTCTCTAGTTAAGAATTTACCTATGGTAAATTCTATTTGTTTTTGCTATTCTTATTATTCTTATTCTTCTTTTTTTTTCAAAATGGTCCTATGGCGATGAAAGTTGGTCAGAAGGTTAATCAGTCATTCAGTATTGTGAAAGTGGGTCATTTGATGTCATTTTCACAGTTGTCTTTTTCACAGAGGCGTTCAAAGTCGAAAATTTGTAAACTTTAAGGTTGAATAACTGAAAAACTATTTGAGATAATGAGTCAAGAGTCAAAATCATGTGATAAAAAGTTGTTGCCTATGTATTGGTACAACTGATATGAGAGTTGGTCCAACGGGTAAAAGGCTAGAGCAGAATGAGCAGTTTTTGGTCTGCGAACAAGATCTCAAGTTACGTAATAGATGGAATCATGGTGATTGTGACAAAAGTTGGCCAGTATCTGGGGCCAGTGCAGTGTGCAATATGGTTTGGATGTGTAGACAAATTTTTGAAATATGGCAATTTTTCAAAATCAAGGGTTCGAAATTTAGGTGGAATTGTAAAATCTCCTTGAAGCAGTAGTCTGAGGTGATCAAAATGTATAATGAACTACCCTTAACTTTACCAAAAAAGACTATTTTGACCAAAAAATTCGACAAAAAGATGATATTTGAAGGTGATATGAGCCATTAAAGTTTAAAAAGTACAATTTTCCAAAAATTCTCAAAATTATGTTCTTTTCAACCAATCAAATGAAAAGTCTGGCGTCTAGTACTCAAAAACATGGTTATCAAAAGCCCCCTATTGCAATTGTTTCATATCCTCAACTGAACTTGTAAAAAATTGTGAAAAATGGTACTTCGCAACTTACATGACATTTTGCATAAATCATTTAATTTGAGTGGGAAATATCACTTCTACAGCTTTCTGTAAATTAAATGATCCCCCAATACCACATACTGCAATCACATGAGAACATTAATTTTCACCTGTGACAATTTCCACATGGTCAAATTAGAGGTCAAAGATGAAGGGAAAATTGATCATTTTGGCAGATGATTTTTTTTTACTAGGAAGGAATATTTCAATTTCCTTGATTTTAAGAGCAGATGTAGACCAAATACTTCTGGTTATTTGTTGCAAATAACAAGTCTGTAGCTACATCCACCTCTGAGCAGTAAGGGTCAAAAGGTCAAAAAAGCGACAAAACGATCAGCAAAAAATTCATTTTCACATGATGCAGGTGTGACAGGTTCACACTGTAAGACGTTGTGGCCGCATAAATTAGCATACATTAGCCATATATGGAGTGCTCCTCTGGCCAGTTCATTTGTGTGCTGGTTACAAGGGTAGGCCTACTGATTGGAACAGTAGTCTGCTATCATGCTTTTGGGAGACAGGACTCTGAGTCACGATTCTGAGTTACGATTCTCAGTCATTGCTCTGAGTCGGGACTCGCTGTCAGGCATCGGAGTCAGGCCTCGGAGTCAGGACTGTCAGGACTGTCAGTCAGGCCTGTCAGTCAGGCCTGTCAGTCAGGACTGTCAGTCAGGACTGCTCCTCAGGACTATCAGTAAGGACTGTCAGTCAGGACTCTGAGTCAGGACTCTGAGTCGTGACTCTAAGGCAAGACTCTCTGAGTCTGGACTTAGAGTCAGGACTTTGATTCAGGACTCTTGGGAGTCAGGACTCTGAGTCAGGACTCTGAGTCAGGACTCTGAGTCAGGACTCTGAGTCGGGACTGGCAGTCAGGCCTCGGAGTCAGGACTGTCAGTCAGGACTGTCAGTCAGGACTGTCAGTCAGGACTGCCAGTCAGGACTGTCAGTCAGGACTGCCAGTCAGGACTGTCAGTCAGGACTGTCAGTCAGGACTGTCAGTCAGGACTGTCAGTCAGGACTGTCAGTCAGGACTGTCAGTCAGGACTGGACTCTGAGTCACTCAGAGTCACGACTGAGAGTCACGACTGAGAGTCCCGACTGAGAGTCCCGACTCAGAGTCACGACTCAGAGTCACGACTCAGAGTCACGACTCAGAGTCACGACTGAGAGTCACGACTCAGAGTCACGACTCAGAGTCACGACTCAGAGTCACGACTCAGAGTCACGACTCAGAGTCACGACTCAGAGTCACGACTCAGAGTCACGACTCAGAGTCACGACTCAGAGTCACGACTCAGAGTCACGACTCAGAGTCACGACTCAGAGTCACGACTCAGAGTCACGACTCTTAGGCCTTGTTGAGTCGAGACAGGAATCAGAGGCAGGATTTGGCATCAGCCATTAAAGTCATGAGTCTGAGCTAGGAGTCCGGGTCAGAGAAAAGAGTCTGCATCAGGAGTGAGAGTCAGTAGTCTGAATCGGAGATCTGATCAGGATTCAGAGTTGGAGTTGGAGTTAGAGTCGCAGTCATGGTGGGGAATCACAGTCAGCATGTGTTTGTCAGTCCGTCGGTTTCATCCATCTGTCCATTTGTCTGTCCATTTACAGGCAAAGTTTAGCTCATCTGTCCATCTGTCCATTTGTCTGTCGGTTTACAGGCCAAGTTTATTTAAAAGTAAAGGTATGGTCCTATGGCGATGAAAGTTGGTCAGAAGGTTAATCAGTCATTCAGTATTGTGAAAGTGGGTCATTTGATGTCATTTTCACAGTTGTCTTTTTCACAGAGGCGTTCAAAGTCGAAAATTTGTAAACTTTAAGGTTGAATAACTGAAAAAGTATTTGAGATAATGAGTCAAGAGTCAAAATCATGTGATAAAAAGTTGTTGCCTATGTATTGGTACAACTGATATGAGAGTTGGTCCAACGGGTAAAGGGCTAGAGCAGAATGAGCAGTTTTTGGTCTGCGAACAAGATCTCAAGTTACGTAATAGATGGAATCATGGTGATTGTGACAAAAGTTGGCCAGTATCTGGGGCCAGTGCAGTGTGCAATATGGTTTGGATGTGTAGACTACTTTTTGAAATATGGCAATTTTTCAAAATCAAGGGTTCGAAATTTAGGTGGAATTGTAAAATCTCCTTGAAGCAGTAGTCTGAGGTGATCAAAATGTATAATGAACTACCCTTAACTTTACCAAAAAAGACTATTTTGACCAAAAAATTCGACAAAAAGATGATATTTGAAGGTGATATGAACCATTAAAGTTTAAAAAGTACAATTTTCCAAAAATTCTCAAAATTACGTTCTTTTCAACCAATCAAATGAAAAGTCTGGCATCTAGTACTCAAAAACATGGTTATCAAAAGCCCCCTATTGCAATTGTTTCATATCCTCAACTGAACTTGTAAAAAATTGTGAAAAATGGTACTTCGCAACTTACATGACATTTTGCATAAATCATTTAATTTGAGTGGGAAATATCACTTCTACAGCTTTCTGTAAATTAAATGATCCCCCAATACCACATACTGCAATCACATGAGAACATTAATTTTCACCTGTGACAATTTCCGCATGGTCAAATTAGAGGTCAAAGATGAAGGGAAAATTGATCATTTTGGCAGATGCTTTTTTTTTTACTAGGAAGGAATATTTCAATTTTCTTGATTTTAAGAGCAGATGTAGACCAAATACTTCTGGTTATTTGTTGCAAATAACAAGTCTGTAGCTACATCCACCTCTGAGCAGTAAGGGTCAAAAGGTAAAAAAAACGACAGAACGATCAGCAAAAAATTCATTTTCACATTATGCAAGTGTGACAGGTTCACACTGTAAGACGTTGTGGCCGCATAAATTAGCATACATTAGCCATATATAGAGTGCTCGTCTGGCCAGTTCATTTGTGTGCTGGTTACAAGGGTAGGCCTACTGATTGGAACAGTAGTCTGCTATCATGCTATTGGGAGACAGGACTCTGAGTCACGATTCTGAGTCACGATTCTCAGTCATTGCTCTGAGTCGGGACTCGCTGTCAGGCATCGGAGTCAGGCCTCGGAGTCAGGACTGTCAGGGCTGTCAGTCAGGCCTGTCAGTCAGGACTGTCAGTCAGGACTGTTCCTCAGGACTATCAGTCAGGACTGTCAGTCAGGACTCTTGAGTCAGGACTCTGAGTCAGGACTCTGAGTCAAGACTCTATGAGTCTGGACTTTGAGTCAGGACTTTGATTCAGGACTGTTGGGAGTCAGGACTCTGAGTCAGGACTCTGAGTCAGGACTCTGAGTCGGGACTCGCAGTCAGGCCTCGGAGTCAGGCCTCGGAGTCAGGACTCTCAGTCAGGACTGTCAGTCAGGACTGCCAGTCAGGACTGTCGGTCAGGACTGTCAGTCAGGACTGTCAGTCAGGACTGTCAGACTTTGATACAGTACTTTGAGTCACAACTCGGAGTCACAACTCGGAGTCACACCTCAGAGTAACGACTCAGAGCCACGACTCAGAGCCACGACTCAGAGCCACGACTCAGAGCCACGGCTCAGAGTCACGGCTCAGAGTCACGGCTCAGAGTCACGGCTCAGAGTCACGGCTCAGAGTCACGGCTCAGAGTCACGACTCAGAGTCACGACTCAGAGTCACGACTCAGAGTCACGACTCAGAGTCACGACTCAGAGTCACGACTTAGAGTCACGACTCAGAGTCACGACTCTTAGGCCGTGTTGAGTCGAGACAGGAATCAGAGGCAGGATTTGGCATCAGCCATTAAAGTCATGAGTCTGAGCTAGGAGTCCGGGTCAGAGAAAAGAGTCTGCATCAGGAGTGAGAGTCAGTAGTCTGAATCGGAGATCTGATCAGGATTCAGAGTTGGAGTTGAAGTTAGAGTCGCAGTCATGGTGAGGAATCACAGTCAGCATGTGTTTGTCAGTCCGTCGGTTTCATCCATCTGTCCATTCGTCTGTCCATTTACAGGCAAAGTTTAGCTCATCTGTCCATCTGTCCATTTGTCTGTCGGTTTACAGGCCAAGTTTATTTAACAGTAAAGGTAAATTCTTTGTAATTGTCAGTATTGACAATTACCGTGTTCTCTAGTTATTTATTATTTTTCCAGACAAAAATTTCTTCACAAAAACCTCAAAAAAATCACATACGGAGTATTACCTGACCATATTACACTGACAAAATCGGAATGACCTTGACCTATTTTTCAAGGTCACAGGCCACTTCAAAGTCCGTTTTTCATTTACTTTAAGTGATCATATCACGGAAAGTTACAGGCAAATTTCATTTCCCATTTCAATTACATGTCCTACATGTAAATTACATAATCTGACCCAATTTCGAGAATGTAGGTCAAGGTCAATATTTTACAGGTGCCATTTCACTCCCAGAGGTGTCGGTAGGCAAAGTCAGGATCCGCTAGTCACAGAGTTACAAGCATGACACCAAAAGTTGCCCGAATGACTTACGCATTGCGGAAAGGACTGTGGTGATGATGCCATACTTAGTTTTTGAGTTACGTAATTTTAAAGATTGACCGCGTCGTCAAAACAGGTGACCTTGGATGTCTCACCTTGAAATATCGATTTTAGGCCATAACAATGTATAGTGAACCCCCCAAAGTAGCCCCCAAACCCCCATATCCACCTTCAAATTTGACCTTGACCTCATTTTTCAAGGTCATTTGGCTCTTCAAAATGCAAAAAGTGCTTATTTTCAAATATTCTGAAAATTATGTTTTTTTCAAGATATCACCTTGATATATTATCTCTAGACAGACAATAATATGTGCATTTAGAATATGTAATCCAAAGTCCTCTAACATTTTACCTTAATTTTCCACAAAATTCCAAATATCGCAAACCGGAGAACGTTGAAAAATGACAAATTATCGCGTTTTTGACATGGAAATATCGATTCGAGAGAGTTACAATAATTAATTGATCCCCCCATTTTTGCATCCTGATTCTGAAAATTATATTTGTTTTGACCTAGAAACTTATTTTCAAGGTCAAATTCAAGGTCAAACATGATGAAAAATTTTACTATTTTGACATTTGATTTTTTTACACAGGCAAGGAATCAAAATATTGTTACAAAAATGTCACACAAACTTGCTACAATAGTCTAGAGGCAGCGTATAAATTTTCAAGGTCCTCGATTAACCTACGTTAGACCGTAAAGGTCACAAGGTCAAAAAATTAGGGAAAAATTAACGATATTTTTTCACATTTCTCAATGATTGCGTTATTTCGATCGGCTGTAGCTCCGGTCCTAATTAAGTTACAGAGAATCTGAAAATAGATTTGGAAAGACCAAATTCTCCTCTAGTTTTCGTTTTCTGAACTTTTTGTCGTAGCTCTGACGGTTTAAAAGATCGCCGGACCCTGAAAATTTCATGTTTTTTGTCAAATTTTCACAATTTATCATCATTTTGACAAGGAAATAATCATTTTGTTTCAATGAAGCTATTTGAGCATACTTTCATCTTTCGTTCACATAATCCTGCCAAGTTATATATGTTTCCATTGAACCGTTTTGGTTCTAGAGTAATTTTAAGTGAAAAACAACATTTTTTCAGAAATTTCCGAAGTCCACATTTCTGAATTGTACCATAATTTCAATCGGCCTTATCTCCTGTCCTAATAAAGTTACAGAGAATCTGAAAATAGATTTGGAAAGGCCAAATTCTTCTCTAGTTTCCATATATGAACATTTTGTCGTAGCTCTGACGGTTTAAAAGATCGCCGGACCCTGAAAATTTCATGTTTTTTGTCAAATTTTCACAATTTATCAATTTTTGACAGGGACGGAATCATCCTTTTGTGATGAACCTGTCTAGACATATTTCTAACTTCTATTTACATAATCCTGCCAAGTTATATATATCCTCATTGAACCGTATTGGTTTTAGAGTGATTTCCAGTTAAAACTGCATATTTTCAGGAATATCTTAAAGGCCATATTTTTGAGTTGTGCCATCATTTCAATCCGCTCTATATCCGGTCCTATTTAAGTTAGAGAAAATCTGAAAACAGATTCGGAAAGCACACTTTCACCTCTAGCTGGCATATTTGAAGATTTTGTCAGAGCTCTGATGGTTAAAAAGATCGCCGGACCCTGAAAAATTCATGTTTTTTGTCAAATTTTCACAATTTATCAATTTTTTGACAGGGACGGAATCATCCTTTTTGTGATGAACCTGTCTAGCCATATTTCTAACTTCTATTTACATAATCCTGCCAAGTTATATATATCCTCATTGAACCGTATTGGTTCTAGAGTGATTTCCAGTTAAAACTGCATATTTTCAGGAATATCTTAAAGGCCATATTTTTGAGTTGTGCCATCATTTCAATCCGCTCTATATCCGGTCCTATTTAAGTTACAGAAAATCTGAAAACAGATTCGGAAAGCACGCTTTCACCTCTAGCTAACGTATTTGAAGATTTCGTCAGAGCTCTGACGGTTAAAAAGATCGCAGGACCCTGAAAAATTCATGTTTTTTGTCAAATTTTCACAATTTATCATAGTTTTGACAAGGAAATAATCATTTTATGTCAATGAGGCTATCTGAGCGTATTGCCATCCTTCGTTTACATAAAACTGGCAAGTTATATATGTTTCCATTGAACCGTTTTGGTTCTAGAGTAATTTTAAGTTAAAAAATACATTTTTTCAGTAATTTCTGAAGTCAATATTTCTGAATTGTACCATTATTTGAATCAGTCGTATCTCCGGTTCTGATAAAGTAACAGAGAATCTGAAAATAGATTTGGAAAGCCAAAATTCTGCTCTAGCTTTTATATTTGAACATTTTCTTGTATCATGGGCGGATAAAGAGATCGCCGGACCCTGAAAATTGTATGTTTTCAGAAATTGCAGTCATTTCCAAATGTTTTCAGGACTAGAAGTACTTTAGCCAAGAAATTCCTGAAATTCCAATATGAGAACGGTGCCAGTTTCAATCAGCAGCAACTCTAATTGATGTAACTGGTTGATGTAACTGGTAGATGTAACTGGTTGATGTAACTGGTTGATGTAACTGGTTGATGTAACTGGTTGATGTAACTGGTTGATGTAACTGGTTCATGTACTGGTTCATGTACTGGTCCATGTACTGGTCAATGTACAGGTCAATGTACTGTCCATGCACTGTCCATGTATTGGTCCATGTTATTCTCTATATATATATTCATGAAGCTCAAATCCTCCTCTTGTTTTCATTCTCTGAATTTTTTCTTGTAACTCTGGCGATTTAAAAGATCCCCTGTCCCTCAGAATATTTTTGAGTCTGTCAGTGTATCAGTCAGTGTATCAGTCAGTGTATGAGTCAGTGCATCAGTCAGCGTATGGCCACAAACCGATTGAAATGTTTCAGTAAGGGTTTATTGCAGGTTTTATTGGTCTGCTGACTATATGTCACATCACGACTAGTCCATGGACAGATTGTTTATATGTACTTTCAAATATCTGTGCGCACTATGTACATTTTAATTGACATGCAAAAATACAGGTAATAAATTAATATTGCATGTGATATGATTTAGCATGATATTACGAGTGATATTGTATGTTTAATACATTGCATGTAACTTTGCATGTGATACTTCATAATATTTCAAGTGATATTTTGTGTGATATTGCATATTACATGTGCAAGACGTGTGCAATTACATTCATGTTCAAGTTCATGTTCAAGTTCATGTTCATGTTCAAGTTCATGTCCAATGTCAGTTCCAATATCATTTCCAATATCATTTCCAATATCATTTCCAATATCATTTCCGTGTTTTCTCACTTTCATTTCATTGCCAATAATTACTATGAAAGGTGAAGTTTTGTCACCGCATCGCGGTTACCCGATTTCTAGTTATTATTAAACTTCACCTATACCATAGGTGAAGTTTCTTATTTTCGGAAGTATTTTTATTATTATTTTTCTTTCCGAAAAATGTTCTCGAAAAATTTTCAAATAATTTGTGTACATAGTCCTATGTAACCTAATTAAATTGTCCAATGTAACCCTATACCTCTGACCTATTTTTCAAGGTCATTGACCCCTTTGAAATAAATTTTTTCTATATTTCAATTGACCATTACTCATATATTAACTGATCAATTATAGTTTCCTAATAAACTATATATAATAGACTTATACTAAATAAACTGACCTAATTTTCAAAAGTATAGGTCAAGGTCAAGGTCATACAGGTCAATTTTTACTCTCAGAGGTTTGCGCGCCTGATCTCTATATAAGCAACTTCGAAAATTGCAGAATTCAAGCCAATTGTTACAGTAAATGACTAATCCATGGTAAGCGATCATTTTTATGATGATATCATGCTTAGTTATTTAATTATGGAATTTTTAGTGTCAACCGCGTCGTCAAAACTGGTGACCTTGATTACTTGACACTGAAATATCGATTTTAGGCCAATAAAATGTATTGTGAACCCCCCAAATATGCCCATAAAACCTCCATAGCCACCTTCAAATTTGTCCTTAACCTCATTTTTCAAGGTCATTTGACCTGTTTAATGTTCAAATCACTCGATTTTCAAAAATTCCAACAATTACGTTATTTCCGGCATATCGGGTTCATATTTTAAATTATAATAGCCAGGAGCTATATTGTTGGAACCCTGAAATCGGAATTGATTTATCTCTTCATGCTGATTTATAAAAAAATTCCAAATACGGCATACCGCGCGACATGAAAAATTAGCCAATTTTTGCCAATTTGAGAGGTAAATATTGATCCTACATAGTTCAAATAATGAAATGACCCCCCCTAAGTCATACACTGCGAATCTGTAGAAATTATAGATTTTGACCTTGAAAGGTATTTTCAAGGTCAAAATCAAGGTCAAATATTTGACAAAATTGGATATTTGAGATATTTAATTTTTTTTAAGTAGGAAATAATAAAGGGATTTTTACAGTCTTTTCACAGGTCAGTCCTGCAATACCCTAGAAGAAATGTGTAAAGTTTTAAGTCCATCGGATTGACCTGCATTGCACAATAAATGTCACAAGGTCAAAAAATTACTGCAAAATTGACCCTCTCATTTTCCAATTTCGCACTTGCACCCAAACTTTGATGGTCTGTATCTCCGGTTCTAATTAAGCTACAGAAAAACTGAAAGCATATTCAGAAAGTCCAAATTCTCCTCTAGTATTCATTTTCTATACATTTTAACGTATCTCTGCTAGTTAAAAAGATCGCCGGACCCTGAAAAATACATGTTTTCGGTCAAGATTTCACCAATTTACATTTTTTTGACAAAGAAGTCAGTCTTCAAAAAATTTGATAATATTTCGAGATATAGTCCTAACATATTTACAGTATTTTGTGCAATTTTAAGTCTCTCCTTCAAACCGTTTACCTTTGGGAGCAATTTGGAGTTCAAAACTTGATATTTTCAGAGTCAATTTTTCGGTGAAATTTCATATTTTTACCATTACTTCAATCAACTCTATCTCGGGTTCTAATTAAGTCATATGAATGATACAAGCCGTTTTGGAAAAGCTCAGATTCTCCTCTTATTCTAATTTGTGTACATTTTGTTGTGTCGTGAACAGGTAAAAAGATCGGTCAACCCTGAAAAATTCATCTTTTCCTCACCTAACCGAATGACTACTCAGACTGGAACACCAGTGATTACTAAAATTTGTGCAGTAATTGCCTAAAAGATGTCAATAAACTAATTTTAAACTAAAGTAAACTAAATAAATTAAACTAAACTAAATAAACTAAGCTAAACATGCATTCACCGGGAAAGGGGGGGCTGTCCGCTAGCTTCATTAACTTGTGCATTGCAATATATCACAAATAAATAAGGTACATTTTTTATGCTATTTTTTGTACCATTTTATACAATATTTTTGATACTATTTTATATTTTATTCATATAATATTTTACATATTATTTTATATCTTGCTTATATATATACTTGTTTATATACTTGTTTATATACTTGTTTATATACTTATATACATTTAGACTATTTTCACCCACTGAACTAAATAAACTAAACTAAACATGGGCATTCACTGAGCAAGCTGCTTAAACATGTACAATATACCTTCATATACTTGTTCGTATACTTGTTTATTTTTATACTTAAACATATTTAGACTATTTTCACCAACTGCTCGGTGAAGTTTTATTACCGCTAGCGGTTATCGGAATCTAGTTAAGAATTTACCATATATGGTAAATTCTTATTGTTTTTGGTATTATTCTTATTATTATTATTATTATTATTTCCGAAAAAGTTGTTTCGATTTTCTTGATTATTTTTGTGAATGTACCTGTATACTTGTAGACTACTGTATTTTGGTCCTGAGTTTCAATTTTTATTTTTAAGGTTTATATGACCTTTTTAGTGTGAATTTTTGTATATTTCAATATACTATATCTCAATAAATTTATAGTCCAGCGTAATTTACTTTACTTTCACTCAATGAACTGTAAAGAGCAATAATTTGAAGCAAAAATAATCAAAATCCTTGGAGCGGAATAGGCCACACTGAATATTTCAGTCATTTTCAATTTGTTTCAAGTTCGGCAAAAACCATAAATGATAGCAGTATGCTGATGGGGTGAAAAGTTGCTCTATGGTATGGGACATGGTAAGACATATTTTTAATTTTGATATATTAAGTATTTTTGGAATGGCGGCCATTTTGGTATGGTCTATTTGCTAAGTTTGAAGTGCATGAGTTCAAAATCCATGAAGGAGTCATTTTAGGTAATGCAAATGCATAATGAACCCCCCCAAATATACCCATTTACACCCAATATCAATCTTAAAATTTGACCTTGACCTCATTTTTCAAGGTCATACCACCCGTCAAAGTTAAAATACTCTACATTTTCAAAAATTCCAACAATTATGTTTTTTCAAAGATATCGGGTTCATATTATAGATTCTAATAGCCAGCAGCTGGATTGTTTAAACCCTGAAATCGGAATTGATCTATCTCTTGATGCTGATTTATAAAAAAATTCCAAATATTGCATACCGCGCGACATGAAAAATCAGCCTATTTTTGCCCTCTACAGCAATAAATATTGATCCTACACAGTTCAAATAATAAAATGACCCCCCCTTTGTCACACATTGCCAATCTGGGAAAAATATTGGTTTTGACCTAGAAAGGTATTTTCAAGGTCAAACTCAAGGTCAAATATTTGGCAAAATTGGTTTTTTGAGATACCTAATTTTTTTAACTAGGAAATAATTGAGGAATTTCCACAATCTCTTCAGCATTTGGTGCCACAGTACCCTAGAGGACCCTTGCAAAGTTTTAAGTTCCTCGGATTGATGTACATTGCATAATAAAGGTCAGAAGGTCAAAAAATGACAGCTAAATTGACCTGCTCATTTTCCAATTTCACACTTGTACCCAAACTTTGACGGCCTGTATCTCCGGTTCTAATTAAGCTACAGAAAAACTGAAGCCATATTCGGAAAGGCCATAATCTCTTCTAGTATTTGTTTTCTAATCATTTTAATGTATCTCTACCAGTTAAAAAGATCGCCGACCTGAAAAATTCATGTTTTCGGTTATGATTTTACAATTTAACTTTATTTTGACAAACAAAGCAATCTTCAAAAAATTCAATACTCCTTGGACATGTAATCCTAACACATTTACAGTAGTGTGTCCAATTTCAAGTCTCTACTGTAAACCGTTTGCCTTTGAGATTAAAATAATGTTCAAAACTTGACATTTTCAGAGTCAATTTTTCGGTGATATTTTACATTTTTGTCATTATTTCAATTGGCTCTATCTCCTGTTATAATTAAGGTATACGAATGATGAAAACATTTCTGAATACCTCAGATTCTCATCTTTATTTAATTTAATGTTCATTTTGGTGTAGCATCAATAGTTAAAAAGATCGGTCAACCCTGAAAAATTCAACTTCACCTATTATAATCAAATTAGTGCCCTGAGCTAAAGAAGTCAATTTTGTCAGAAGAAATACAAAATGAGTATAAAAGTTGCATGGGCCTATTGTGTAAATATGATAAATTATACTGATCTTAGTATACCTTTGATGCTCAGTACATTTTTTTCGTTCTTGTCAACTAAATTAAATTTACTAAACTAAGTAAACTAAACCAAATTAATTAAACTGAATAAGCTAAACTGAACTAAATAAACTAAACTAAGCATGAGCATTCACACAATGATGGTCTGTAAACTTAAACATTATACAATATACCTTTAAATAATAAATATATTGGTAAATTCTTTATCACTGACCATGGTCAGTTATAGCCATCTAGTTAAGAATTTACCATTACATGGTAAATTCTTATTGTTTTTGGTATTATTCTTATTATTCTTTTTTCAGATTGCTCCGATTTTCATGAAA
>JAPTHN010000138.1:0-87318 GCA_026936325.1 Platynereis dumerilii
CCCCCCCACATGTGGCACCCAGAGCTATGGCACTCCCTCTCTGGCCAGGCCAGCATGCACCAACAGCATCCACTGTGGCCAAAATGAGAAAAGTGACCCTCTATGACACCTGGACATCTTAGTGACATTCATCTTAATTGGGAAGAACTCTGATTAAATATATCTCACCCCGCCTCACTCAAAATTTCAATTGTAATAACTTGGGAACTACAGCACATAAAAGCATGCAGTTTTCAACATCTGAATATAGAGGTCCAAGGACCTGAGTTCTCTATACCTATCATTACCTAGCATAGCAAAGAAATGACACCATGGAACAATAACACCCTGTGGTTGGTTCATGATTACAAGATAAAAAAATGCAATATCACTCTCCTTTATAAACCACAGGAAGATATCTCTGTGACTTTGATAAATATTAATGCATACTACAAGACATGTGACTTAGATAAGTATTAATGCATGCAACAAGACACCTATTTACAACAAGGGATAATTACTTATTCAGTTTCTGATTTAATTTCGAACACCCCCAATTTTAAACCTAATGAGCTTCACAACAATTGGAATTGTGTAATTGGGTCAACTCTGTCTAGAAATTTGAAATTGTATTACAAAATGCTCTAGAAATGTGATGAGCAATCTATGATTCAAGATAGTTATATATATATCAGACCATGTACAGAGTCAACCGTATCTGGCCAATTTGCTCAAGAGCATGTTTTCATTTGGGGGGGGGGGTGTACAAGATGGGTATTCTGAAAATATCAACCATCCACTCAATGTGCCAAAACTAGGCCTGATTGCAGTGTGATAATTAGACTACTCTGGATAATCTGTAATAATATAACAGCTATTCATCCATCAAACCAATCTCCTCCCCAGAATGAAACAGCAATGTTTCGTTCAGACAGAACTACATGCACTTGGTCAGTGTACGCTGACTCAGCATATCAAGAGACACTTTCCTCAAATTTGGACTTCAGTAACTGTTGTTTAAATTTCCTCATGAGTAATTTGGACTGTAGAGCAATGAGCAGATACTGCTATGATGCGACAAATTCCTTCAGAACCTATGGACACTAATTTTGCGGTTTTTTGTTAATATTTTTGTGTGTACCACAGATGTTTTGTGGATCTAAATTTTATCTTGTGTACAGTAAGCAATAAATCTACTACTACTACTACTGCTATACTGATTGCAAAATACAGCAGTAACAGCCACATTTATACAACTTCTTCCAAAATCAGAGATGTTCTAAAATGAAAGCTAGGCCATACCAAATAATCCTTTACAAAGTTTTTTTCCACATTTTCCAACTTATCACCCTTTTATTGATAAATTTCCTGATCTAAGGAGTAAAATTGACAAGAAAACACACTTGGGAAAATGCTTATCTGGCCAGCAGTTTTAGGGCTGTTTAATCATAGAGAATTCTCTATGGTTTAATCCACTCCTTTACACTGTGTATCACTATGACACTTCCCAGATTTTTGTTGAAATTGTAGAAGTAGGCAGCTATATGTAAAATAGCTGTATGTTTTCCCCCACCGATATATTTGCTTATAACAAAAACGAAAATAATAAATTTTCTTGCTTCAATAAGTGTATACTATGGAATCTGAGTATTGATTAGTCCAATCTTTTACCAAGAATATGTAAAAATGTCAATGAGAATTCGACCACAAATCTGACACACATTCCAGCTTTAATCTGCATTGAAGCCTGCATGTATCAAAAATTTAAACTTTCTGTGTTGCAGGATTTATAAGCTTTGAGGGAAAACACGGTCAAATTGGCCAAAACTCAACTCAGCAGAAAGCAGTCCATTTTGGGAAATTTCCCATACCATGGAACTCTGATAATTGGAGAAAATGCTTGAATTTTGTGAAGTGTGTAAGCAAAATTCGTATAAACTGTAGAAAAGGCTGATGCATTAATTAAAGTCAGTATTAAAGGACTAAATGTACACATTATAACACATATCCCAGTTTATTTGATTTGAAAGAGAATCCATTTCCTCAATGAAATTTCCACTGGCTATTGAATATTAATTTGGTCACTCTGGTGATTATTCAAATGATAACTTGAGACACATTCCTCTGTCAAGTTCCATTAAGACTCCAAAGGTCTTAGTAGACCCCCCCCCCCTCCCCCCAAGTGAGATATATCAGTGATATAAAGAGGGTCAATTGTAGAGAAGGCTGATCATAAGGATTTCTTGCTTAGAACTTTAAGACAAAAAATCTTCTCTCTGTTCAGGAGGTTGAGCTGCCATCAAATACTCTTACTGATTCAAGTAATCCAGAAATGAACTAAAATATGATCAATTGAAAGTAAACAGCAAATAAATGTGCTTGAAAGTTGAGGAAGTCTCACTTTTCAGAAAGTGAAGTTGTTTTAACATGACACACAAACCAGTGCCCACACTATATGGAGTTATTTTGTTGATCAGTTTCTCATGCTCTGGTGACATATTTTTTGTTGATAAAAATAGCATTATGTTTAAATAAAGTTGTGGCACTGACATATAGAGAGAAATGGTTGTTGGGAAACATTCAGTTCTGCGTTGTCACTATGAAACCTGGTCTGATTTACTAAAATGAGTATGATAGGCCTGATTATGATGTTTTGCTTTTGTGACAGAGACTCCAGGACACCTGTGAATTGATCTTTACTACATCACTTAAGAATCATACCTGTGAAATGGGGGAGGGGAGGGGAAAATATTAGGTCTATCAGGGGAAGAGTATGGAAGTGTATGAAAAAAATCTAAACATTTTGACTTCCCAACTCAAAATTTTGACTTCCAAACTCAAAATTATGACTTCCAAACTCAAAATTACGACTTAAAAATTCAAAATTTTATCTTGTGAACACACAATTTTGACATGTAAAACCAAAATTTCGACTTCTACACTCAAGATTTTGACTTTTTAAACTAAAATTTTTGCTTTTCAATATTGAGTCATGAAACACAAAATTTCATGATAATAAAGCAAAATTTCGTGATTGCAACACAAAATTTTTAGAAAGCAAAACAAAAATTTTGAGAAATAAGTTCATAATTTTCAGATGTAAACTTAAAATTTCAACTCCAAAAGTAAAAATTTCAAGAATTTAAATACAAAATTTTGAGTTTAAAAGTCGAAATTTTGAATATATAAATCACAAATTTTGAGTTTGCAAGTCAAAATTTTGAGTTCGGAAGTCAAAATTTTGAGTTTTAAAAGTTTTCTTTCAACTATGCCCTAATATGCTTCCTAGAAGAGGGCCTTCTAGGCACTGCTTAATGGGTCTAGACTCTAGAGAATCTTTAGGGGGGTTTTAGGGCCTTCCCCTAAGGTTAATATATCTTAAGGAACTTTTATTCAATCAATTAAATTACTTTATTAATCCATAAAAACAAGAACTCCAACCACACATTATAAAGAAAATATTCATTCTCCATTTTGTGAGTTAATTTTTTGCATACTTGTTGGTGATCATTTGCATAACTCATTCCTATAGACTGCAGTGCAATGAAAGCAGTCTTGTAAATGCAGTACAATCATACTACACAGTACAATGAAAGCAGTCACATATAAGTGCCAGTTTGAACCAACAGCTAAGTCTATAGGCAAGAAGAGTGCTTATTATTGTCTATTAATTTGCTAAAAGTACAGTAATTAAAAACTTCATTAAATACTGTGATGTCACAAAAGCTTGAATGGCACAACATATCTTGATGACATATAGGCAATTAATATAGGCATCAGAGGTAGGCTTATTTCCTGTGAATAAATAAAATAAAACACAGAATTATGTTCTGACAATTCTTACTAACTGGTACTTTTAGATATTTATATTTTCAATAATTGTTAATACTAAGACCTGATGTTTTTAGAATTAAAAATCATAAATGCATACTAATTTTAACATAAGAAAAACAACACACATTATAAGCCTTAATTTTAATTCAGTTTGAGTAAGAATGCTAACTCCTCTTCCAGGCATATTTAATCACAAATGAAAAATGTTGGAAATTTCAAGAGGTAGTCAATCTTTGATAAGCTCAGTGCCCCTGTATCTACCATGCATGCTATTGAATACTCATTTTGTCACCCAAGAAATCCTGATAGTGATAACTCAGCTGATTAACATGATAGGCATTCCACTGTCAACTTCTAAGACCCCTGATGTGACCTCTTTGGGATATAGAGAGGGTTGTTGTCTTGAAGTCAGTCTCCCAGAGCTCTGTTATCTGGGAAAATAAGCTTCCACATAATTTCAACAGTGAATCATTGAAGATAAAATACAGAATATTGATCAGAAAGTTCTTCAGTGCCATGCAAATCTGATGGTGTGAAGTGACTTGTTCTTAAGTTCATTAATTTATAGAGAACTATCTTTCATTGTGCTAATCAATGACAGCTATCAATAAATTATAGAGAACTATCTTTCATTGTGCTAATCAATAACAGCTATCAATTTATCTATCTATCTATCTATCTACATTTTTAGCCTGGCTCACCAGGCTAATTCAGGTGTAATGGTCTGAAGATATTGTCTGTCAACTCTACTGTTCAATAACTATAGGTTCATATATATCTGTTTTTTGTGTTTTATTGGTTTGTTAGGGTAGCTAGACAGGGTTGCTGGATTTAAATCATTCGATTTAAATCATTGATTTAAATCACGATTTAAATCACTCAATAAAAATCATGATTTAAATCAAAGTTGTGATAAAAAAGCTTAAAAAAGCACAAATAAAGCTGGCAATGAGATATTACAGCTTGCAACCCTACCATTTAGCAATACTCTTTCATAAGTATGTCTAATGACATATCACACAGGCCCCTTGTATATATAAGATATAATTTTAGATATATGATGAAATATTTCTGATAAATATATCCGAGTAGAACAACTACATACATGTAAATAAAGATTTAAACAATTTTATTTCAATTATGGCATTCTCATGATTCTCTAAACAATTCCATTGCTGCAATGAAAAACAAAGCCATGTTCTGCAAATGCAGCACTGTCCCCAAAGCCCCTACTGCTAAACTGATATCAAATACACTACATGTGAAACAAAATTAACAGGCATCGTGAGACTGAGTGCTGAGACTGGTGATTTAACGTAGCAGTACAGTTCATTGCAGAATAGGGAAAATGATGATTCGTTTTAACATCCCTTTTTATCTTTTAGAAGGTGTATTTCTATTAAAAGTAAGCTGTATAGTTATGATTGATGTTCAGTGAAAAAGACATTCATTAACACATCCGTATCAAAACGTGGAACTGCTGCCATAGCCTACATTATGATTATTATATTTAATACATCACCTGCCTTGATTTCATAATTTTGCATTATAATTTCTCTAATTTAAACAAAATTATTATATATATGCCTTATTGAAATCCATATATTAGTTATTCATAATATATGTCAATGCGTAAAAATTAATAACAGTTGGTGAAATTGATACGGAAAATGAACTTTTTCCATTAATGATTTAAATCAAAAAAATCCGATTTAAATCAAAAAAATCCGATTTTTTTGATTTTTTTATAAAAATCAATAAAAATCGCAACCCTGTAGCCAGATGTATGGAAATTACTTTTTTTTTAAATTTCAAACATTTTTTTCCCAAAATTTTTTTTCCAAGATTTGAAAAAAAAAAAAAAAAAACTTTTTTTCAATTACACTATTTTTTTTTTTTAAAAAGAGGATATCAGGCAACTTCTCTTTTTCAAATTTAAACATTTTTTGTGCCAAGATTTACAATTTTTTTTCCTAAATTTAAAAAAAACTATTTTTTTTTTCCAAATTTTTTTCAATTTCGCCATTTTTTTCAAAGGAGGAAATTGGGCGACTTCACGATTTGAAAAAATCGTACACATTCTTTTCGTGGTTATTTGGATATTATTTTGTACATGGAACAACTACAATAAAACTATTTCACCAGCATTGCTACATATTTTGCCGTCATCACTGCCACTTGAGCCAGGCTTTGAATCCGCGGATTCTTGTATATTTATCTATCTAGATCTACCATCCAGGCCTATCAAAATATATTCATTATTTAAGTATACATACATGTAGTTCACTGAGTGCAGTAGCGGATCCAGGGGAGGGGGAGTTTAGGGGGTTCAAACCCCCCACCCCCTTTGGCCAGTACATTTTTATGTTAAAAAAGAAACATTATTCAGTACATTTTCAGTTGTAACCCCCCCCCCCCATCCAACATTTTCTGGATCCGCCCCTGCAGTACCATAAGCTTACGGGGTACTGGTACACAATAATTGCATGCATAATTAAAGATAGAGATAAGTATAGATAGTTTTTAGAGTGAAAATAAGTCCATGATATTAGATGGCCGATGCATGGGTGATTTTGCTGGGTATCTGTTTGTATTCACATTTCACACCTATCTGGCCACTACACATGGTATACTGGTTGTCCAGTGAAATTTCTCTTGTCCCACACACTTGTCATCTGTCAACCAGGACTGAACCCTGTCCTCTGCCAGCCAGGACAGTCTCATGCTGATCTGCTAATTGCAAGTTGAGTATTGTGAGCCATTCCTTCAGTGACTCTGAACCTATAACCTCACATCAATTGAATAGTGGGCACAATATCTCAGACAGAAAGCTAAGTTCTCTAAACAGGTAAAAATTAATCAAAAGGTCAGTCAGTCTTAACATCCTAAAGAGATGGGTGAGATTAGGACAACAGTGTTATAACCCCAAATTTTAGAGAACAAAAAGTCACACAATGGCCAGGACACGAATGGCCTTACCAGTTATCACTTTTATAAACACCTATGACATTAATAAATGACCAATGAAAAGTGAACAATAATTGCACAGGCATCACAAGGGACAGCATGTTTATTTTTTTAACAACTGGTGACTGAATGTTGTGCTTAATAAATAGATCTATAGGGGTTGCTGGTTAAACTGATCATGGGAAACAATAACATTTTATGAACTCCTGGAAGAAGAAAAAAGTAACTGATTAGATAAATAAACAGCCCTCTCCTCTTGTCAAGTGAACTAATATCTCCCTGAACTGCATTTTACATCCATTAGGAATTTACTATGCAACAGGAATTAAATTACTAGTGTAATGTAGGTGAGTGAGGTTATCCAAAAATACTTAGCATGTTAGTGTTTAAACATGTAATAAATGAAATAACATGCTTAGCTATTCTTACATACACACTATTATATTAAAATTTTATTGGCAGGAATTTAAAGAGGTGTGTGTTAAAGGGGTGAATGTAGGAAGCATTTAGTGGGCACAACCATGGACCAATGTGTGATTGTTCCATGGCATAACTACCAAGGAGCTTGGTCTAACTTGTCCAAGCTGGGAAGGGGGTGAATTTTGTGAAGGGAGCAGCTGTGTCACTTCATCAACTGTCTTGTGTAGTTCTTGACCCTGGCTCCCTCCCCCCAACCCTCTCAGTGAATAGAGGGGGTGGAGGGGTGCAGAACTTCTGAAGGCTGGGTGGACATGTTGGGGCAGACTTGTGCTGACACCTGGGTGATACAGCCAATTAGTGGACCACTAACTCACTTGTCATGAGATGCTCATGACTTCCAGTTGTCATGAGCTGCTGATAATTTCCCCCACTGATTTTTATTGCGAGGAGTTTGTAGAGGTTCCGGTGCCTGATCATTGTGATTCCAGCTCTGGTTGGGCTACCTAGACCCTTGTTGGACTATCATCTTCACCTTATGGCTACATCCTGGCTCCGCCTCTTGAAATTAGCTCACCAAATTGAAAGAATGCAAGCTTTTTCGCCCCAATCATCTATTCATCCATCCTATGTATTATTACAAATTTGATATTTAGCGCCTGTACTATGCAGTTTTTTTGCACACAATCACAATCAAAACTTTTTAAAGTCAGCCTAAGTTGTGGATATGAAAGGTCCATTGCAAGTAAAAATTCACTTGAGTTGCAAGAAGCATTGATGTAATTATCAATTATTAATCACTGACTTTATTTTCAGATAAACCTCTTACTAGCTGGAACGACGGGCAAGACAGTAATAAAACCGACAGTGGAGGAGGCGTAAGAAAATAGATCTACGTGATATAGATCTTTAAATTCAGCTGTGATTCGTATTTTATTTTTATATTTTCATCTCATTTGTATGTGAATTGCATGTTTTTGTTTGATTTTCTTTTCATTTATCATTTATGTCACTTTTGTTTATGACAATCTTGTTTATTGATGTTGAAAGTCATCTCATTTGAAGTTGTTTTGTCATTAATGACATTATGCTACACTTAAAAAAAAAATTTTCCTATTAATTATAGTTTTCCATCTTGGAAAGTTTTCCTTGTTACAATTTGAGTTTTCTGACGAATTGAGAAAATGAAACTGTTTTAGATTTTTTCTGCACTGGTCACTGAAGTGCAGGCAAATGCAGATTTTTTTTCTGTGGTTACTGGCATTCAATTTTTAAAGGCATGGTAATATTTGATGGTACAGTTACTATCTTCACGCATTGATCATGGATTTATGTTGGATGTTAGACCTTATCTTTTGGTTTAAACATATTTATTACCTTTGCTAACGAGCCGTAGGCTCAATTACTTATATTTTTTACTATGTCTTGGTTCTTAATACATAAAATATGGTTTGTTCATGGATAAATATCTTTAGTGATATTATGTATGACAAACAAATGTCAGTTGATGTTTTAAGATCTACATAGTAAATTATAGGGCAAAGTATTATGGAAAAAATTATGGAAAATCAAAATACAAGGGATGCAAATTATTGTGATATTACAATGGGAGCTGTAGCAGTTACTGGGAGAACTTATTATAAACAACCAAATTGATGAATTTATCATTGTAAATACCATTTGTTATAGAATTGTTAACGTATCAATTGGGGAATTGTACATATGCTCAGTGTATTGCAGTTGGTTTACGTATGTACCTATGTAAAGATGTATACATATTGGGTTGCTAATAAATTATATTAACCTGGTGAAATTCGTTCAGATTTCATGTCTTTTGGTGAAGATTCATCAGTCTGTTTGCTTATTGACTCTGTTTCATTATATTACTGTCGAAGAGAGGGGGAAGGGGGATTGGTCTATTGGTGGTGTGCTAGACTGCCAATCGATGGGTCCATGGTTCGATCCAGCTCTTGCCGGGTCACCTGGGCCTATGTTGAATGGCTGTTTCAATCATCCTTCACCTCATTGCTGTGTCCTCTTCCTGTCCTAATTAGCCTACCAAGTGTATAAATACAGGACGTAAAGCCCCAATCATCCATCCATTACAGTTGTAGAATGACGAGTACTTACATTCAGCTGTTTGTGGCCATCAATGACCTCACAATAGGCCCTATCCATTGCATTGAAATGAACTGTCAATTTGTCATTGAATATCTTGTAACCTCATTGAAACCGATGAGTGCTTTGACTCAGTGATGACTTGTTTTAAAACATGGAAGCCTTTATTGGAAGGTCTAGGATAAGACTTCAAAAATTGCTTTAATATGAGTCCCCAGAGAATAACATGGTATGGATAGGGATATGACCTTGCAAGGAAAATTATAGAGCATGTCTGTAAGCACTTGTAATTTGTCGACTGTAACAGACCCAACCCATGGTATATGTCTGTCATCATTGGATCATGGACGTAACGTTGACTTGCATTTATTTTTTACTCTAGTTTTTAAGAAAGAAAAAAGTGGATTAATATATGGTTTGGGATACAAGCACTCAGGAAATACTAAGCGATATTAGCCTACTTTTTAAAATTTGTCTGGTCTCTGATCGAGATCAAATAGAATTTATTTCTTGTACTACACCTTGCTCAAACATCTCTTGTTGGCTTCTCAAAAAATATTGAAGTGCTATTGATTAAATGTTAGTAGCATGTGATTTTCATCAAATGGTGTTTTATTGTTCACAAAAAATATTAAAAGGCTATTAATTAAATTTCAATAGCATGTGATTTCATCAAATGGTGTATTATTGTTCACAAAAAATATTAAAAGGCTATAAATTAAATTTCAATAGCATGTGATTTCATCAAATGGTGTTTTATTGTTCACAAAAAATATTAAAAGGCTATCAATAAAATTTCAATAGCATGTGATTTCATCAAATGGTGTTTTATTGTTCATGAAAATATTAAAGTGCTATTAATAAATGTCAACAGCATGTGATTTTCATCAAATGGTGCTTTATTGTTCACAAAAAATATTAAAAGGCTATTAATTAAATTTCAATAGCATGTGATTTCATCAAATGGTGTTTTATTGTTCCAAAAAAAAATATTAAAAGGCTATCAATTAAATTTCAACAGCATGTGATTTCATCAAATGGTGTTTTATTGTTCATAAAAAATATTAAAGTGCTATCAATTAATGTCAATAGCATGTGGTTTTCATCAAATGGTGTATTATTGTTCACAAAAAATATTAAAAGGCTATTAATTAAATTTCAATAGCATGTGATTTCATCAAATGGTGTTTTATGTTCACAAAAAATATTAAAAGGCTATAAATTAAATTTCAATAGCATGTGATTTCATCAAATGGTGTTTTATTGTTCATAAAAAATATTAAAGTGCTATTGATTAAATGTTAGTAGCATGTGATTTTCATCAAATGGTGTTTTATTGTTCACAAAAAATATTAAAAGGCTATTAATTAAATTTCAATAGCATGTGATTTCATCAAATGGTGTTTTATTGTTCACAAAAAATATTAAAAGGCTATTAATTAAATTTCAATAGCATGTGATTTCATCAAAAGGTGTTTTATTGTTCATAAAAAATACTAAAGTGCTATTAATTAATGTCAATATCATGTGATTTTCATCAAATGGTGTTTTATTGTTCTCGTTATTTCCTGTGCAAAAATTGTATTCTTCAGATTTTTCTCTCATGGCCGTGTTCCCATTCTGCAGGCACTCTCCACTCAGTAATATGTATTGGCCTATTTCTTGGTCTTGGGCATGACTTTGACTTCTCTGCCTGGATTTAGAAGGAAGAATAATTACACGAGCAGAGCTCGTGTTTACAAGGACTAGATCCAGTCATGATCCGGTTTTCAATCAGTGCAAATCTCGTTCTCATACATGGCTGCAAACGTCATATTATCATCACCTCAGTCATGAGATAAGTAGGGTATTATCATTAGATAACCCATGCAACAACCACCCATAACGCCCTCGTTTGCAGGGCCGACAATGATTTTGAGGGCCGACAATGATTTTGAGGGCCGACAATGGTATTGTCGGCCCTGTGATTTTCAAGGGCCAGCAAGTGGTAGCGTCACAAGTTTTGTTGAAATCTTACTGACTCAGTGTTGGTTGTTTCTTTTGTTCTCAGTCCCTATTTATCTGACGACTTTGAAATTTTCACAGGATTTTGAATACTGTATTACACACCAGCACTGCAAAGTATATTAAAGCGCATAAATTGATTGTGATTTTAAAGCTCTGTAATTGGGAAGTGCTGAAAAGTTTTACAAGTCCAGTTCTTAGTGTCTACTGGGCAGATGTTTTACAAGGAATTCAGGAATTATCCTGTATAATCAATGCTGGCCATTGCCAGGTACCCTAATCGCTCGGGGGAAAATTTTTACAATCTAATTTATTGAGAAAAAAAATTGTGATGGTACTTAAAAATCGAATTTGTATCACAGATAGGTCAGGGTGGCAGATGAATTATTTGAGTAAGAGGTAATGATAATAGTAATAACATGACCTGAGTTGGGCATTATGGGTGGTTGACAGCCCTCGGGCTTGCTTGTCATCCCTACGATTGTCAGCCCTCGTTCCTCGGGCTGACAAGAATTCGTAGGGCTGACAAGCAATCCCTTGGGCTGTCAACCACCCATAACGCCCTCCACAGGTCATGTTATTGTTATATTAATGCGTTGCTTACCTGTCTAGTCACTCATCTAAACTATGGAGATGCGACATGCTAATCCTGCAGTATTACCGTTACTTAAATCCCAATTGAATGGCTTTATTTCAAGTGTTTACATGGCATTCTCTCGCCATTTCGCGAAGGAATTTCCGGAAGTAGAATTCTGGGGATAGTTCCTTGCATACCCACCAGAGGGGGCAAAAAATGTCGCGATCAGCGCACCTGGTGTTTTCTTATGGTACTACCAGTACAATAACAACAAATGTCATTATGTCAAAATGCATGCAGTAGGAGGACTTCCGGAATTGAGAAGAGAAGCACGTAAACAAATATTTGTTCTTTAACCTCACTCATTTTCCTAATCACAAGTCTCCCACTATCACAATGCCGCCCAGCTATAAGCTGGAGAAGTGGCCCGACTTCCCATCAGCTTTCCGAGCCGTCCTAGAAATCGAAAAGGAATGCATGATCATAACAAAACCTATAGACAATTGGTACCTAATATCGCCCAAGGACAGCGAGGCAGACCAAGTGCTCACGAAAGTCCTAGAAGCAGGCTCGCTGAATGGAAAGAATTTGACGATAGTTCGCCAGCAAGAACAAGAGTGGTATGTTGCAGTATTAACAAGGGTCCCGAAAGACATCACACCAGAAGACGTTCTAAATCTCCAACCATCTCTCACCAAGGCTGTCAGACTGACCACCTTCGACCATGTGGAAAGAAAAGCTGTGCCAACCGCAAGTTTGAAGATCTGGGGGAGGGGAACTCGCCCATCAGTCCTTCAGTTGGGCCCTCTGGGGCCAAGACCGGTGAGGCCCTTCGTCCCAGACCCCCTCAGATGCTTCCGATGCCAGGCTTATGGGCATCACCAAAAGAACTGCACGAAGTCATTCCGGTGCTCGATATGCAGCCTCCATCACCAGACATCCGAATGCCAAGAGAAACTAAGGGCAAATCAACAAGTCACACCCCGCTGCCCCCACTGCCAAGGCAAACACTCAGCAGCTTCTCTCGCGTGCTCAGTCAGGAAGGAGAAAGCGAGGCAAACGGTGCAGCGATTCCAAGCTCAACAATCAGTCAAAAACGGCTTGCAACAGACCCAGATTCCAACTCAAGCCCCTCCTCAACTTCAGGATCCCCAAGCCTTCCCTTCCCTCCCGGGAACATCACAAGCCCCACTAAAACAGCCACTACTCACATCCGACCTCCTTTCATCGATTGTCCAGATGGTTGTTCAAGCGGTACTCTCATGTCTACCGAATATCAAGGTCCCAGACACCAGCGCCATCCTCGACCGAATCAAAGCAGCCATCCCGACCACCCAGACCAACACAACCCATTTCCAGACCCCTTATACCCCTCAGCTGCCGACGCCAACCAGAAAACAGACTCCCCAAAAAAGAGCAGCCCCCGATCCCCTCCAAGGACAACCCAAGAAGCCGACCAACGAACCAACCACATCCCCCAAGTCAACCGAACCACAAACCCCAGCTCAACACAAGGAATCACCCCAACCGGAAATTATGCCATCCGTACCACCGGAGACCATTATGGACTCAATGCCAATATGATCACATTCGGACCGTCCTCCAATACTCCACCATCGACCACAAACTCTCCCCCTCAACCCCCTCGACCATCTCATTCCTCATTAAATCACACCATCAACCGACTTAAAGACCGTCTTGGCCCCGTATGTGACAATTCTCTCACCGCTGACAATAATTTAGGCCTCACAATACTGCAGTGGAATGTTCAAGGCATGCGCACCTTCCAAAAGAAATCTTTTGTGATTGCATCAGTGAAAGACATTGATCCTGATATAGCCCTATTACAAGAAACGAACATTGAACACCTTGACAATGTCGCTATATCAGGTTATCATCTTTTCATTTTGCCAGGACAACGCGGCCTCATAACTGCTGTTAAAAAAGGCCTACCATGCAGCAAACCTACAGAAATATTCTCAGCTGGTCCGGAGGTTGAAATTCTAGTCATTGATGTCTTTCTTCGCAATAGCCCTCTCAGACTTTTCAACATATATCGTAACTGTAATCCTCATCACCCTGCCACTCTTGATGCCGTCCGTCTCTTCACCCATACTCGTAATGTGCCCTCTGTTGTCGCAGGGGATTTCAACGCCATCACCCCATGTGGGGCTCTCCGTCCAATCGCCCACCCTGCCGCACTGCCCGTACAATACTCCAAGCCCTTGACGATTCTGATATGGTGCTATTGAATACTGGTTCTCCAACACATGTCGATGGAGGACATCTGGACCTAACTTTCTCTTCGGCTCATCTGGCACCCCACATCTCGTGGCAAGTATTAGACTCTGTCGTCTCAGATCATTACGGCATCAGTATCAACATCACTCTTCCTCAACGTCCGACCCTCCCACCTCCACTGGGTCGACATTATGCACGTGCTAACTGGGATCTTTATTCATCACATGTTTGTGAACAACTCATAGACTTTGCCCCACCAAGAGACCTCAATGCCCATAATGAAGCCCTAGTGACAATTATTAATTCTGCTGCAAATCTCGCCATCCCAGACCGCAAGAAACACCTCCCACGTAAAGATGCATGGTATTACAGTCCCAAAATTCGCACAGCAAAACATCAAGTCAACCAGCATACCAAACTCTTAAAACGTCACCCAACAGCAGAAAATAAAACTAGACTCCGTGAGGTGATCCAGCATGCCAAACAAGTCATAGCCGAAGAACGCACAAAGAAGTGGCTTCAGTGGTGCTCTAAACTATCTAGTCACTCATCTGTCGGTGACATGTGGAAACAGCTTAAAATTGCCTCCGGAACTACCGTCACAACTCCTAAACACCCTTTCCCACAACACCAAGCTGAACTTCTCAATCACGAATTCACTGACAGAGCAAAGACTGATAATTTGCCACCTCTTGCCCAGCGTTCCCTTGCCCTCCTCCATCGGAGCAGACTCTCTTTCATCGATGATGCCATCGCCACCCACGACCCACCTACGGACTCTCCCTTTAATCTTTATGAGCTTCAAAGGTCACTAAGAGCCTCTAATTCCTCACCAGGGAATGACGGCATTACCCATTCCATGATAAACAATTCTGGCACTGAGGGTCACCAGGCAGTCCTTGACTTGGTAAACCACACTTACCATAACCAGCAATTGCCCGCCGACTGGAAACGCGCCAACACAGTCCCCATCCCAAAGCCAAAACAGGAAAACTCTTTTCGCCCCATCTCACTCATCTCCTGTCTCTCAAAACTTGCTGAGAGGATGACCCTTCATCGCCTACAGTGGAAAATTGGAAATCTTGGTCCTCACATATATGGCTTTACCACCGGCGTCAGCACTGCTCATGCCATTGCTACACTGCTTCACCTTATCACCGACAACCCCCAGCACCCCCCTTACGTAGTCTTTATAGACCTAGAAAAGGCATTTGAACTGGCCAACCCAACTGTCATAACATCCCTCCTTGCTCGCAAAGGAGTACGAGGCAAACTTTTGGCATGGTCCCATGCCTTTCTCGCAGACAGGCAAATGAGAGTGAAGTACCAGTCCACTCTCTCGGATTATCGCCCCCTACAAAACGGCACCCCCCAGGGATCAGTACTGAGTCCCTATCTCTTCAACATCCTCATGGATGCCCTCCTCAGCGCTGACCTTCCTCCAGACGTTCAAGCCCTCAGCTATGCTGATGACATAGCTATCGTTTCAACTGGTCCCTATGCCCTTGCCAATATGCAGACTGCCCTCAACACAATAGCCGAACAAATCAACAAACTTGGTCTCAAAATCTCCCTTCCGAAAACAAAAGCCATCTCCATCTTAGCTGCAGACCCAAGGAACACCCTGCGCCTAAATGGTTCACCCATTGAATGGGTAAAGGACTTTTCCTATCTTGGAATAATTATAGACAAGTTCCTCACATTCCAGGGACATACCGAAATCCTCCAATCCAGGATATCCAAGCGGCTCAACGTCCTCCGCTCCCTATCAGCATTACATCATGGTGCAAATGCTACTGTCCTCCGTATGTTCTACACAGCCTCAATTCGTTCCATTGTTGACTATTCTGCCCCCGCTCTAATCATTGCAAAATCAAATTTAATTGACAAGCTCAACAAACTCCAGAATGCTGCAATGCGAACTATCCTTGGTGCACCCCGCTGGACAAATATCTGCACCCTCCAAGAGGAGACTCATCTCCCTCCCATTTCTCATCGCATACAGTACATTGCCACTACATTTATTCTATCAGCCTTAGCTTCCCCCCGTCCCCTACTTCTCCGGGACACCCTTCGTCGCAATGACCTTCACCCTCAACGCCCTATTTACTCCTGGATCAAACAGGCATCCTACCTCCGACACAGAGCTTTTCCTGACCCGGCTACATTCGATGACCATCCCTTGGATCCTCCCCCTCCCCCCTGGGATGCCATTCCTGCTACTTTCCTCCTCAGCCTTCCACCTGATGGGAAAAAGAACTCCTCGCCACACGTCTTAAGAACAACTGCCCAAGAACGCATAGCTCTCTTCAACAACAACAAGGATGCCGTCTTCTTCACCGATGGCTCAGTGCGCTATGAGCCTCAGCGTGCAGGCGCTGGAATTATTGCTCGCACAAACTCTGTCTTTCATGACAATTCTCAGGAACACAGTATTCGCACATCTGACCATGCCTCCAGTCTCCAAGCTGAACTTGTAGCCATTGGAGCTGCACTCGCCATTGCATTGGCACAAACCGCTGAACATACTATTATACATACTGATTCCCTAACAGCCCTCCAGGTACTACAAGTTCACACCCCTCTAGAAAATGGAGAACTCATTTCTCTCTTACAACGCCAAATTCGGGAAATCTATGCCCAAAATGGAACTGTTACATTCCACTGGATACCCAGTCATGTCGGGATTCCCTTAAATGAGAAAGCAGACAAACTTGCCCTGGCTGCTACAGCCAAACCAGTCATAGACGTAAATGTGAACCTCACAAAATCCCAGTATAAGTCCATCGCTGCCCAAAAAATTCACCGCCAATGGACTCTCTTCGTCACACAGGCGTCCCGACTCTCCAGATCCATTCAGTGGAGAAGAACAGCAACAAACGCCCTCCCAAATCGCCTTCCTATCCACATAGGACGCCACATTGAAACCCACATACATAGACTACGCCTCGGCTACAGATGTAGCTGGGAAATCTCCCAAAGACTCAACAGACAATGTCAGCACTGTAACAGCAACACAACTGAACCCCTTCTCCATTACATTTTACAGTGCCCATCCAGTGCCTTTTTTGGCCCACCCCTTGTACCCCTTGATGACGATCTAGACATTAACAACTATCCTCACCTAGAAAACACAGCCGCCACCAGGATTAACACTGCCCTCCGCAACATCCTCGCCTTGTCGCTCCACATCCGTCAATACCCACCCCCCCGATGACTTTCCCAATAATCACTCCCGCTCCTCCAACCATCTCAACAAGAACTATAAAATTATAATCCGATGACTATCACTATGTATACAGACTCTGAAATATCATTTTATTGATTTCAGAATAATCTTCGCATTCCACCCAACGGTTTACATCACGTACATTACTACAGAACTCTCAATTGACTATTATCTACAGACAAGGGCCAGTCTTTCAAGACAGTGGCCCCTCCCTCCCTCCATTGGAGTCCAGGGAAAACTCATCTACTACTACTACAACAAATGATGAGATGTGTTTCTACAGTTCAGTTCAGTTCAGTAGGTAATACTGGAAGCAGGCAACGGTGCCTCTGTATCCAGATCTTCTTCCTGATGTCGTGTAATAGGCAGGTTCGATTAAAAACAGAAATATAACTTATTTTTGTTACAGGCTGCTTGTGCCGCCCGTAGTTTTCAGACTTGCTAAATTGCTCATTAGACTGAACTTAGGTGTTAATTATTTACATTGTGCAGTATTCGCTAAAAACTTGATAAAAACAGGATAAAAACAGGCTGCTTGTGCCGCCCGTTATTGGAAGTGCCTTTCTTGGATCCAACAAAATTTCCTGGACAAAAACTAGACAATTATGTGCATTGTTTATAATTGCAATTTATACGTTACTATGTTCTATTTAGTATATTAGTTTTTTTGTTGTTTTTTCTTTAGAGTAGTTTTGTTCAAAAAATGGGTAGACTAAAAATACAGGCTGCTTGTGCCGCCCGTATAGTTGATACAGGCTGCTTGTGCCACCCGTATACATAGGCCTTATTGGTTAACAGTTTACTTGAGAAACATGCTTGATACAGGCTGCTTGTGCCGCCCGTATTTCTAACATTATTCACTCCATACGGCTCAGTCCTAGGAGTGGAGTTCGTCCAGGGAATATTTCAGGGGGTGGTTCCTCCAATGTTTGTCCAGCTGGTTTTTGAAGCTATTTGTGCTTTTTGATGTTACCACATGGTTTGGCAGGCTGTTCCATAATTTGATGATTCGGTTGCTGAAGAAGTGCTTCCTGGTGTCGGTGGCAAAACCTCCTGGGACGTATAGCTTTAGATCATGGCCTCTTCTGCCTCCTAAATCTCTTTGCAGGGTGATCGATACTTGAGGGTCGTATATTTCTTGCAGCAGCTTGTAGGTCTCAATCATATCCCCCCGTTGTCTTCTGAATGCTAGAGTGGTGAGACCCAGTTTCCTCAGTCTTTCCTCATATGCAAGATGTTTGAATCCGTTGACTTTTTTAGTGGCGCTTCTCTGTACCCTTTCAATTCTTTTGATTTCCTGTACTTGGTATGGGGACCAAATTGAATGACCGTAGTCAAGGTGAGATCTAACCATTGTTGTATATATTGGAGTAAAGATGTCAGGGTTGAGATAATCAAATGATCTTCTTATGATTGCCATATTTCTGTTCGCCTTCGATATGATGTTTGTTATGTGACTTTTGAAATTTAAATGATGATCTATTGTTATCCCAAGGTCCTTCTCGCTTTCCACTTGCTCAAGTTGAACCGGTGTCCCTGTCTGATCCTGGAGATACCTTGGTTTTCTGGTGACTGTCTGACGCGGTTTACAGAGGTACATCTGCTTGCATTTCTGGGCGTTGAACTGGAGCAACCATGTTTTTGACCATTCGTCGAGAGTGTGCAAGTCGTCTTGTATTCCGTTGTTATTGTTGGCTGCGGATGGTGAATAATTTGCAAAGATTTTTGTGTCATCGGCAAAGAGAAGGGTTGGGGACTCTAGTTTGGTTGGGAGGTCATTGATGAATATAACAAACAGCAGCGGTCCTAGCACAGATCCTTGAGGAATGCCACTAGTGGTGTTGGTGGGAGAGGAGGTTTTGCCATTGACGATCACTCTTTGGGTCCTTTCGGTGAGAAAACTTTTGATCCAATTTAGTAATTTGCCATTAATACCATAGTATTCTAATTTATATAGTAGTCTTTTGTGCGGAACCGAATCGAATGCCTTTTTAAAGTCCATATATACTATCTCGATGATCTGACCTTTATCAAGTGCTTCCGTCCATAAGTCCAGAACTGTGAGTAATTGGAGAGTCGTTGTTCTGCCCGGTAGAAAGCCGTATTGTTTATCACTGAATAAGTTGTTCGCCAGCATGTGGTTCATGAGGAGAGGAATTGAAGAAAGTACAGTTGCAAATGATGTATGTCAAGGTTTCTAATTAGAGTATTTCTAATTCAATCAATCAATCATATCAACCAATGACATGACATCAACCCATGATGCCAATCAAGGATGTCTGTCAATGATATGGCCTAGCTAGAATCTACTGGCTGCTGTCTAGTCAATCATCTAAACTATGAAGAAGTACCATGCCAATTCTGAAGCAGACATTTATCAAGACATTTTAAAGCCACATATTCTAAGTGTTATATCTTCATTTCATGTAGCAGTATGTCTAGATTCCAATATACCACAATATTTCATTACAGATAACAAGTCCTTTAAAAGAAGTTTCAACAAAATATCCTGATTTCAGGTGGAAAGACTGTTCTAAGGCCAATTTGGGTTAAGTTATATGTCTGAAAGAAGTTTATCGGGGGGGTCTGTGGGCCCCCGTGGCCCCCAATAGGGACGCCACTGCTGTGGACCCAAGTAGACTAAAAATATGCTTTAGAGTATTGTTAATGCATAATTGCAACAACATATCATGTAATTGTTCAGCTTGACTTGACACCTCAGTCAGTCTTTCAATTGCAAATAACACTTGTAAGAGAGGCCCCCATATTGACCTCTGCCCCACCAGGTGCCCCCTCATATGCACTTTCCAACTCTGGCTAAAATATACAATTAGTATAGTGGGTACCCCCCCCCCCAGAGAATCGCGTGCCCCCCCCAGGTGCCCCCCCCCTCGAGACTCCCCAGTTACGCCACTGGTCCACACTTAAAACCGTCACTGAATTATTCTACCGCCACGACTCACACGGGTGTACTCCACTTAAGTACTGATACTGTATGTGGCTAGCCGATGCACCCTATATCACATTCCAACCATCCCTGCCTACCACCTGCTCGTGTTGCATATGGAAATATGCTCCCATCTAGTTTCCCAGATGCTGAGGAATACTAACCTGTGATGGCAGTGAAAGAAATATATAATTTTGCTATGTCCTGTTTTTAGGAACTGAAGAATCGTTTATGAAATATATTTCTGAATCTATGACTTGTGCTTCGGACAAAAGCTTTCTCATTTTGGCTTTGGAAAAAATATCAAAGTGCTATTATCCATTATTAGCATGTGATTATCATCAAACTGGTCATATTGCTAAATTTTTTCAGAGGTTTGTTGTATTTTCTTGTGTCTGCAGCTCTGCTCAGCTGTAGTCTTGAAATCCTGCTAAGAAGAAATGCATCTATACATTATTCCCAAAAATTTGATCCTGGTAGCCTACAAAATGCTTATTTCTGACAATGTAATGTGTACTGTGTGCATATTAACACAAAATGGCCAAACTATGATATAGGCAAATGCATAATTATACATATAATATACACTCATCAGCAAAGGAAATGGAACGCTTGATTTTTGAGCTCATATTTTTGCAAATAGATTTTTTTACCAAAACCAAATTGAATGGCCGGGGCATCGATTCTATCATCGACAAGCATAATTGTAGAAAAATTTATTCAACTGCGACCATTTTCTGTCTTTCTCTGGTCCGTTTTATAGTCCAATAGATTTTCAATACTTCTTGTAATATTGAGAATTTTTTTTTTTTTCATATCGCAGCCAAAACTTGCCCAACATTGCATATACGGCAATGAAATTTTCTACACATATCACCTATAACAGCCTCCAGAATTGATATGGAATTCTTAGATGGATATAGAATACGGAAACTGGCCGTTTTGTATTCCAAGAATACACAGAGACACAAAAAGTGTACCCTGTATTTCAGGAATACACATAGACACAAAAAGTGTACCTTGTATTCCAGGAATACACATAGACGCAAAAAGTGTACCCTGTCTTCCAGGAATACACATAGACACAAAAAGTGTACCCCGTATTCCAGGAATACACATAGACACAAAAAGTGTACCCTGTATTCCAGGAATACACATAGACACAAAAAATGTACCCTGTATTCCAGAAATACACATAGACACAAAAAGTGTACCCTGTATTCCAGGAATACACATAGACACAAAAAATGTACCCTGTATTCCAGGAATACACATAGACACAAAAAGTGTACCCTGTATTCCAGGAATACACATAGACACAAAAAATGTACCCTGTATTCCAGGAATACACATAGACAAAAAAAATGTACCCTGTATTCCAGGAATACCCGTAGACACAAAAACGTACCCTGTATTCCAGGAATACCCGTAGACACAAAAATGTACCCTGTATTCCAGGAATACACATAGACAAAAAATGTACCCTGTATTCCAGGAATACCCATAGACAAAATGATCTCACAGAACAGTCAATGGTTTATATATGCTGAAAGTTAACACTTCAAAATCGACATGATGCAGAAATGCAATACATTACTTTTAGTTTCAATAATTCTTTATAAAAGTGGCTTTCTAAGGCTACATAATGCCTGTACATGATGTAGAAATGTATAAATTGAGTCAAAATTTGTTCATTTTCTCAAGTTCATCTGTCCATAATAGATCTTTACTGATTTCAACGTCTTGTACGCTTTGCTATTCTCTGCAGTCTGGACCAATCTGGTTTCCATGGCATGTTGTGACCTGTTGTGGCTTACTGAGTTGTGTCACGAATCTTTTCTGAATCGGTGACATCACTTTCATTTTTTTCTCGACCAATCAGAGCCCAGAAAGCAGTACTCCCTGCTACTCTGTAGAATCACAGACAGGAACTAGATTGGACAATGGTCTGAACTTCAAGTTGAAATGCAGTTTCCATCACCATCAGCCACCACCCTGCAACAAAAAAAGGGGATATAATTAATCATTCAATTAATCAATGCTAGACAGAAATAGAAAAGAGTGCGGGAGTCCAAAAATGTTGGGTTTCTCACCCAGGGTTCGAACCCGTGCAGGCATTGACCTAAAGCTGAGTGGGCCTGAAGTAACTGAGAAGATTTAGTCCAGTGACAACACTTATTTCCAACATGAATAAAAAAAACAGGTGATGTCAGAATGAGGCACAGGCAGTGGTCTGTCTTGGCTCCGCCCCCTAGCAACACCCTAGCAACCCACTCCTTTTGGCCGGAACGTAGAGAAATTATTGTTGAAGGGCAATTTTGTCAATCCCAGGGCTGAGGGGATATAGGGGAGAGTGGAGCCAGAAATTGCTGTCCTGTGTGTATACCTTTACAGCTTTCAAGGAGAACAAAGATGGAAAAGGTAGTTTAAAAAGTTGTCTAAACATCCCAACTTTAAGTCTTGGCAGTGCCCGATTTAGGAGTGTGCGGAGTGTGCGGCCGCACAGGGCCCCCACATTTGAGGGGGCCCCACACAAGCATATCACGCATATTTATAAATTCTTATTATAGTTCACTTGAATGATGCCGATCTGAGACATAACCTAATTGTTCAACAAATATAGCATTATAGCATTCTGGGGGACTCTTTTCAGGGGTCCCCTTCCCTATATGTCTCTTGCCCCTCTGGGGCCCCAACTTCTCCTCTTGCCTGAGGCCTCCTATGCGCCTTTCCTCTCTTGGCTTCTGCCTGGGGGGGGGGGGGGCTCAACTTATTCTTGAACCCCAGCCGTTCTGGGGGCCCAACCCACTTTGGGGCCCTTCCCACTCTGGGGCCCCCCTCCCACTCTGGGGGGTCCCCTCCCATTCTAGGGGCCCCTCCAATCTGGGGGCCCCTCCATTCTGGGGGCCCTCTCCCATTCTGGGGGGTCCCCTCCCACTCTGGGGGGCCCCTCCCACTCTGGCCTCAGTCCCACTCTGGGGCCCCAACTTCTCCTCTGGCCTGAGGCCTCCTATGCGCCTTTCCTCTCTTGGCCCCCTCCCCTGCCGGGCCTGTGCCTCTAGGGGGGGGGGCTCAACTTATTCTTGAACCCCAGCCGTTCTGGGGGCCCCTTCCATTCTGGGGGGCCCCTCCCAATCTGGCCTCAGTCCTTCTTCAGGTGCTCCTGGTTTAATATGAGTTATTTAAAATTTTTAGTTATTTTTGTCAAAGGTGTCCTTACAACTTCTCAGATTTTTATTTTTTGCTGTTGTTCATGCATGGATTCTGAAATTCCTGACTTTTTGAAAAGCATCGTGTACAATCACGAAAATACATAAAAGAAAAGGTCATCAATCATATTCAGTCATGCCAGTAAATATGTTTAAAAGTTAATTTCAGCAGGACATGATTGTGGAACTTCTATTGCAAGATGAGACAATCCTTTCTGTATTAACTCTAGGGTAAAGTAAAAACACAAAAGTATGTACTACTACTTCATAAAATAAGCCCAGTTTGTGGGAGAAATTGCTAGGGACTGCCTAATACTACCTGCTCCCGTCCAGTTATTTACAAACATTAACAAATACAGAAAGCCCTTTAAAAATGGTCTCCCATCTATCTCAGCAAACATATTAACTAGTTTTAGTATTAACATATTTTTTTCGATTAAGCCAGGACAGAGTATACATGACCCTTCTGAAAGTTACAGAAAAACAGGGACGGACGCAGGGGGGGATGGGGGGATGCATGCCCCACCAGACCAAAATTTATATATTTTTACACATTAATTTAATCCACGCGCAGTCGTGTTATGTCGCGGATTACGCGTTTCATGACGCGATAGCCCGATAGACCCCCCCACCAGAATTTTCTTGATCCTCCCCTGCAGAAACATATCGACGTAATGCATTTCGGGGGCCCCCACAACTTCTCAGCACAGGGGCCCCCACACACCTAAATCGGGCACTGAGGCCTACAGATATTGACTGATTTTGAGAGCATAAGTAAAATCTATTTCCCTCGATGGTACGTAACTGAAAACTCATTCACGAGGCCGAAGATAAGCATTGCACTATTACTAGTTTTGGTGTTTTTTTTTATCTCTACGAAATAGCCTCATTTAGGAAAAAGACATTTTTGCCAAAAAAATGTTGTGGAAAAATAATTTTTGGGGGAAAATAACGATGGGAAAAAAAATGTTAAAAAAACAATTTGGGGAAAAAAATATATTTTGTAAGAAAAAATATGGGAAAAAAATTTAAGGGAAAAAAAAATTGGAAATATTTTTTAACAATTCACATTTTTAGGTTTTTGAACTTACAATTGCAGGGCAATATCCTAAAATAATAACTGACATGTGACCAGCTCTCAGCCAATGACAGCTCAGCTGTACTTTCATGGTGGAGGTATAATAAAACTTTATGATTTACTGTTTGCTTGCAATAGCCAACATTCAGAAAATATGACTTCCATGAAGAAGTATCACATAATGTTTATCAAGGAGACATTTCCGGGAAAAAGACCAGAATTGCCTGTTTGCTGTTTGAGACATTCCCTGGCAGGTCAAGGCAAGGGAGTCGGTCAGACTGAGTAGAGCCATATTTCTGGAGTGTATCTCAGAGCACACTAGATTATCCAAGAGAAAATACAATTATTTTTTGGTGTGTATGAAGTTTGTGTGTATGAAGTTTGTGACATCTCCCAAAAATGTCAAGGCACTGAATTGAAATTATTGGATCAGGAGAATATCAATAATTTATTCATTTCTAAAATTGGGCAAGAAATTATCCATTAAAAAAACATTCCCACAGGGTTTAACAGTTGGGGGGGATGCCCCAGATATTGGACCTTGGTCCCCAGGTGCCCCCCCCCCCACCCACATAGAAATCTGATACCAGCAAAGACACTTTTGTTGTTGTTGTGGCAGCCAAATTACACATATAATATATTACATAACATACAATGATAAAAATGTTTTTGTGTTATTCCTTGACCCTGAAAACATAGGTATAGAAACAAAAACTTTTCTGTTATCTCTATTAGTTTTGACATTAACTGAGGTGACAAAATTTTCAATAATGGCCGCCGAAAACATTCATATCATATTCTAAGGTCTGTTTTCTGGCCCAGAATCCCTTATTTGACTCTCATGCAATAGCAGCAATTCATTGAACTCTGAATTATAAACGCACAATGATCGATGGACATCTTCAAAATATTTAACCTGCAATTTGAAAAAATACCATGCAAAGCATGTAAAGCATCAGCTGTAGAAATAAACAAATAATGCTTAAAATGTAAATGATCTGATACGTTTTAAATAAAATGATAGGAGTATCACTATCCATTGTGGCAGGATACTCAGGAATTTCAATTTTATGCACTCATCAGAAAACATAATTAACAGATATTTACCTGAGCTTTCAAAAATGGGGTCTGCCATTTATTTACACCTAATAGCTGTACTTGTGGTAATTCAACTGCATTGATTGAGTTAAGAGAGAATTTATGCAGTTTTTACTACGACTAGACCCTGGAGCCAGTCAAGTCATGCTTGGATTAATGGCTTGATGCTCCATAACTTGACTTGACTGACTACTTGACTAACTATGAAGTTGGATGACTGAGCTTGGCCAACTAAAATAATGAATGAACATTGTAAATATGTGGAATATATATTTAATCATGCTTAGGCCTATTGCATGGAAGGGCCTAGCTGGTGTGACCAATATATATATCAAAACATTTACAGAAATATTATGTCTTAAAATGCAACCAATATCACTGAACATGTGTAGTTAGGGTCAGATTCATCCAATATTGACAATTTTGACACCATTAGAATCGTCTTTTCAAGGCAAATCCAACGGTACCAAATATGTTGGGGTACAAAAGTCGGCGGCGGCTAACTAAACACATTACTGGCGGCTTGAATTGAAAATGACTTGACTTTGCAATGCATTGACTGACGGCAACAGCTTTTCTTGACCGCGACCGCTACGTTTTGCTTGAGCGATATTACAGAACAAGGACAAATCAAAGCAGAGAACACCCAAAGTTGCTTTGACAAACGTTTTTCTATAGTACAATGACTATAACACCTAACTTGATCGGTTTAAATACCTGACAGTCATGTGCAAGGCCGTATATGATCATTGCAGGTGAAATTCGTCAGAAAACATGAATTGTTGTTCCTCTCGTCCTCCATATTGGAATCCCACGGAAATGCAGTGACCTGATTGGCTGATGAAGTTTTTTTTTTTTTTTTTAACAAATGATTGCAAAATATGAAAACAGGGGTGTAAATTGCTTGTAGTAGTGTATAAAGCTACTTTGATAATGAGGAAATATTTAAAATTGCCGAATGAGACCCGGAAAAAATAGCATTTGATACTTCGGGTGTTTTCGTGAGATGCCGAAGTTTGCCGACATCCATTTGAGAAAAAATGGCGGACGAAGAAGGTTGGCGACGAAAACGACGATTGCAAGAAGCGATCAGCTACTGTTGTAGCTGATGCTTAAAAATGATGAAATTTCGAAAATTTGAAAGTGCCCCCTATGGTTAAAAAAACAGGTTTTTGATACAGTTTAGGATACTAACATAAAGCTAGAAATTTACAAAATCAGTTTATGCTGAATAAGCATTGATATTATGGGACTTTTTGATAGATATCGGGGACTAAAACTTGAAATATCAATAAATTACAGAAAAAATTGACTTTGACCTTGACCTTAGGCAGTGACCTTGACCTCCAATCAAAATAAAAATCATCCCAAGAGGTGCGGAATTGCCCAAAACATATAGTTAGACACTAAAATTGTCAAATTTGGACAAATCTTAGCAGAATTATGACGTTTTTAGTATTTTTTCATTTTTTGTGAAACGCAAAGAAATTTGCCACCCTCCGCTATCTAAAAATGCTTATATCTGGCTTATGAAGGAGTGTTCCACGCTACAAAAAGTGAATTTAGAATATTCAAGTCATGTGTAATCATCCTCCATCATAAAATTTTCAAACTGTGCGCTGCGCTCTGGTTCCTATAGTGCTAAAGTTGGCATGTTTTCCCATTGAAACCCATGTTAAAGGAATTTTGCGCCACACTTGACACCCTATTTTCAAGTGGGGTAAAATCAAGGAAGATTGAAATTATAGAAAAACGGACTTAACCAACCTTCATTATTGTGTCTAAAGGGCGTTTGGTGAAAATTTCGTCAACATCCGGCTCGGGCCACGTTTCACCCCCCGCATGGTTTTCTCAGAGACAGCCAATTAAGAAGGAAGAACTGCTGAGTTGAAGAAATCACCAGTTGTTGACTTCTCCTACACCTAAAAAGAGGACTTCCTCAAGTGTTTGGCCTCCTTTGACTGAATAAGTGTATGTCAGTGCTTTTGCCAAATCTGGGGGTCCATGGTATTTTGGTCATGAATTGTTTACGTGCATGTTTGCTTCCTTAAACTGAAAAAAGTTGAGAAGTAGAAATGGCTACACAACAAATCAATAAAAAAAAATTCAAAGAAAGGAATTACTATTAGACCACGAGAGTGCAAGAGCAACTGCACGTGTTGATAGTCCAGACAGCAAATAGGCCTATCCATGCAGCAGATTCATGGTACTACAATCTTTGTTGTTTCAGATTCTTCAGTGATTTGGCAGATAAGAGAGATAATTAGAGAATATTTGTTCTGTTATTTTTTCACAGAACGATCTAATGCTACCCTGAATATAATCAATGAAAATAAATTGTAGAGCCAGGAATAAGGAGGGAGCACTTAAGGCTTGAGAACAACAATCATGGGTAACAGACTACAATTTTTAAAAGGTATTTCTCAAGATGTAGTCCAGAATGCTGTTGAACATATTCTCCCCACCCTGCCAATGGGAATTGGCATCACTTAGTAGTGTGAAAAGGTTTTTGGTATCAAGAAATTTTGCAGGTTGAAAGGCTGTATCAGTTGACAAGATTTTTTTAAAATTACAGTGTCATAATACACACCCAATGTTCTCAGAATTGATATTTCAGCCTTTGATATTCTTGGGGAATGTCTGGGACAGCTTCAGCTGTTCATCTGGACCATTGTGCACAGTGCCTCTTTAACAGCCATACCATGATGGAAACCACAAATGCATTTTAAAAGGTAATGCCATTTTAGGAGTCCCAATTCTTATAGTGTTGCACTTACTGCTTCTCTGTGAAGATCTTGCAGCTTGCTTGACAGTGTTCTAAGATGCCAGAAACATTGCCTTTGGCTCTCCATATTCGCTTAATCACTGAAGAATCTGGATATCATTTGCAGAACAATGCATCTGTTGCAAGGATACCTGCTCTCAGGACTATTTACATGTCCAGTTGCTCTTGCACTCCCCATGCCTTTAGAATAGTCATTCCTTTCCTTGTATTTTTTCTTCTTGATTTGTTGCAAAGTCACTCACAGCTTCTGCATCCGCTATGTGTTTGCAATTTCCGAAAGACTTATTTAGTCAAAGGAGGCCAAACAGTCCTGTCTTCATCACAGCAATTCTTCCTTCTTAGGTTAAATAATAGGAAATGTGAATTTGTGGTATCTATAGGCCTACTGATGCAAGGAAACTGTCACTGGTACGAACAACCATTATTTGAATTAATGTTGTAGCTCCTAATGCAGAGCATCCCCATGCACTTTATGTTCATGATTGTTTTGGGTCTTTTGTCTTCACATATTGAAGTCTGCACTGAAACAGCCATTTGCAAGTCAAAGAGTGCAAATAGAATCAGTCACTATTGTGACAGTGTGTGCCAATTAAAAGTCATATTTTAGACATTTAGACCTTGAAAACGTCACCATTACCAAGCAATACATCAACTTATGATGCACTGACCATCAATAATAAGAACTAATACGGATTTGAAATTAATTTCACATGTGCAGGCATAGAAAAACAACATAATTCATGGAATCATGGCTTCTGCCTAAAACAACTGCAAATTCAAGAAATGATATGCCTTTTTTTCAATATAACATCAGATAGGATGGTCATAACAATTCAAAAACCTGAAAAATGAGTTCCCCATACAAATGTTATCTGAAATAGAGGTATTGCACACCTTTCTGGGTCCAAAACTAAGAAAGTTAGGCTGACCGATGCCCGTTTTGACGGCCATTTTGAATTCGGCCATTTTCTCAAAATGCTCAAGGATACGCTCTCATTACCCGCCATTTATGTTTTATGGAGGGTCTAAGGACCGCGAATCCACTGAGAAAAAAACTCTATCCGTCGGTGCAGGGTATAACCCTCTGGCAACCTGACTATAAATTTATCTATTCCAGTGAGGGGGCACTGCAGTTATGCACAATTTTTTGAGTGAAGGTTGATTGAATTAATTTTAGAATAGGAGTCAATAAATTTTCTTGAGAAGTCGCAAAAAATCCTACTTATCCAGAAAAGTGTAAGAACAAATATTTGAGGAATTCATTTTTCGGTTGGATATGATTCATATGAAGAGGCACGGTATGCAGCAGATTATTAATTTTCTTACTCTGAAATTAATTTCTTTTATGAATTTTTATAATTTTTCTGATAAATGTTCTCTAAACATCTTTGCGACTAACAGAAATTTTGTGCAAAGGGACCCCGATTTTGATGAAAACTCGGCAAAAAATAATGCAGAACTGATACTTAAAATACATTCGTCAAAAAAAACTCCAAATTTCTCGTTAACGATATTCTTAACGAGAAATTGGGGGTTTCGATGAATTTTCCCAGATTCAATAATATTTTCATGGGAAATGCCCAAAATGGCTTTTAAGATTACTGCTTAAAACTAACTTGAAAGTATTCAAATATATTTAAAACTAATTAAACAAGTTAGGCCTTAACAAGTCAAAATAGATTTCTGGTTTTCACCAGTCAACCACCTATGACCACTGCCAGGCTTCATTAGATGTCCTCGGCAGAACTGCCTTCGAGGTGCATTTTGAAGCATTTTAGATCTTGGAGGCTGGGAGGTTGAATTGCCGCCAAATCAAAAGAATTGGAGATAAACGCAAAAATGCAATTTCTCTTTGTAGAATGCAAACACAGCAATCTTACCATAGTGACATTTTCCCCCTCATAATGGTATTTAATTAAATAATGAGCACAATTTTAGTGAAAAATTTGGAATTTTCCCAGATTCCAGATATTTTCATGGAAAATGTCCAAGATGACTTTTACGGAGATTTCATGATTTTTTCAGGCAATTTGGAAGATTAGGCCTACAGTTTTGGAAGCGTTGCTATGTCACACTTAGGCCCACAAATTGATAGATTTCCGGTATCCGATAAATCAAAATTTGTGACTGATTAAATTTCGAAAATTAGCCTTGTGATACCAATTAATTATTTTTCCTGTTCAAACTTAACTTTGACTACAGAAATTTCATTATTTTTCAGGAAATTTGGAAAATTACTGTTTTTGAAAGGGCTGAATTTCTGAAAATTCCTCTCAAATTTTGAGAAATTGCCCTCTACACATGGCATGTTTTCATATTTTGGTAAATGGCAAAATCGGCAGTTTTGGAGTGACCCTCCTGGAGTAGGACAAATTATCCATATTTTCAAAATTTCTTGATTTCCAACAATTATCTCCTCTGATTTATTAAATATAGATGTTTTATCATGAATGATCATTGAAATTGGTTACTATGTCAGGCTAAGGCCCACGAAATTAATACATCTCCGTTAACTTATCAAAATTTCTGAAAAAATTAAATTTTGAAAATTAGTCCTGTGATACAAAATAATTATTTTTCCCGATAAAACTTATCTGATTCACTGAATAATTGTAAATTTCATTAATTACAATGAAAAATTATGAAAATAGGGCGGGTACTACTTCAACCTACTGACTATGAAATTTTCATGATTTTTTTTACGGAATTTCGGAAAAATAGTTTTTGAAATGGATGAATTTCTGAAAATTCAAATATTCCCACAAGTTTCTCACCAGATTTATAAAATTCAAGTGTTTTGCTTATGTTCTAACCAATATAAGACCCGCAAAAATTTGAGAAATTGCCCTCCAAACATGGCATGTGTTTTTCAAATTTTTCTTTCATCTAAACCCAGTTTGAATATATTTTGTAAATTTTTTCTAGCATCCAGAGAGTGCTGAACATCGGCCACTTTTTTGTTGATGAAAGGAGGATTTCTGTGAAAAATGGCTTCCCGACACCCCTATTATGAGGCCCCCCTGTGAGAAAAGTATTCTGAGTTTTGAAGTTTCAATTTCACATTTCCTTGTTTAAGAGGTGGTCTGATCACTATGTAAAATTTAAGGCGATTCCGAGAATGTCATGCGAACCAAGTGCCTGACTTTGCATGATTCTCTCCGCTACAGCTCATGTAGAAGCTATTGTTGTCACTTCTTCCTGGGGGGGGGGCTGCCCTCCCTCCCAGCCGGGGGTGCCGGAACGGGGGAGGCAGGGGGGACAATTGCCCCCCCCTGCCCTAGTCCAGGGGAGGCAGGGAAAGGTGTGCCCTTTGATCTTCAACATTATTAGGCCTTATTTCAATAATCCTCCAAACCGTCGGAACGCCCCTGTCGCCCACATTTCCTTCCGGCACCCTTTTTCCCAGCCGGGGCCAACAGTTATAGGGCTATATTGATTATACCATTGAGGAATCTAATTTCGACACGACAGTTGAATCAGACATGCTGATTTGGGGGCAGTCAAGTGCATTTGACACATGCTGCAACTGCAGTGTAATTCGTGGTAGTGTCCGCCAAATGTCAACAACTTGCTGGTCTGATTCATTCACTTGACAGGCAGGTTGGTGAGTGTCGAATTCAACAGTCGTGTCGAAAATAGATGTCGTTGATGGTACAATCCAGGAGATCAAAAAGATATATGAAAACTCACAAGTCAACAAGCTAATGGTATCAAAAATATTTGCTGACATTTCTATGTGGAGTTTGACCCCTCCTCCCTCCTGACATGGTTGCAAGTGAAAATGAAAACAATGAAAAAAAAAATCTGGAAATTGGAAAAAAAAGTTTACAAACCATTTTTTTTTTTGCATAGGGGGACTGGGAGGAGCAACAAACTTTTCTTTACAGGATTTTCAAAAATCCCAACCCCCCCCCCCCCCCAAAAAACGAAGTCATCTGGTCGGCCCCTAAATGTGCAGTGCTCTTCAATCGCAAACTGGAAACTAAATGGGGGTGTAGTGTTGTCATAGCCATACACAGTTAATTTGGTGATCACGTCACAGCTGAAATGAACAAGAATCTTCTGATTTTCTTTCCGAAATCACCGAAAATCAGCAAAAACATTGAGGTATCTGTGATTGACAGTGCCCATAGTCATAGAATAATTCTCTCACTCCCCCCTTCAATTATTTAGCTTTACATGTAATAATGTTTAATCATAAGAACATGATGATTTCACACATATTTTGCTTTTTCTGCTAAAAATAATGTTGTCAATGTGGTTTTATTCATGAATTTATTTTATCTCAGCTGATACTAGTGCCCGGGTACTAGTGATAGGGCCATGACGCTGGTTCATGTACTTGGTATAAATTAATTTTGACAAGAGTTTTTTACTTAAGTTCTGAATATTCAGAGAAATTCCTGAAAACATTGATCAAACGGATACCAGTAAACTGTCTGTAAATTTTGACATTGACAAATTTCCGAAGATTTAGATTTTCTTTTCTTTTATGTCAGTCAATACTAATAAAAATGGTGACTTACTGTACTGTGTCTTATTCTTTATAAGCCTAAATCTTTGCTTGTGTCCTGGAACTCCTGCCTGTGGCCTTTTCTGTGGATCTTTGCTGTTTTGTTTACATGCTGCTGGCCAAGTGAAAAGGTGACGTCACAAAACCATTGTGATGTCATCACAATGACACACAATGGGATTGTTGCTGGGTGACGTCACAATTGAGCACCTGAATGCATTTCTGTTGACAAGAAGCTGAAATCTCCTCAAGACTGGATTTTGGGAATAAAGAAGATCCTAAGTGGCGTGACGTCACATACCACGTGACGAGAGGCTGTTCAGTTTGTTTTGGTTTTCGAACCTGGCAGACGCTCTGCGTATCGTTGTAGATAAAAACCAACACTCTGTTGTGAAAGTGTTGGCCTCAGTGCTGTTGTGTTCTCTGAGGGGTGAGAGACTCTTGGTGATGTCTTTCTGATGAAGTTTGACCATGCTGTTGTGTTCGTGGTCATGTGCTGGGAAGCGGCACTTGAAGTTGGGCAAACTTGAAATGTCCCGTAATGGCGTCCGCTCGGTGCGGCGAGAATGATTGACCCATTTGGGGGGGAAATGGCCCATATGGGGGCACAATTTTGTGCTGAGGGACGAGGACTTAATTATGCTGATAGCTCTGGTACTCAATGAAGTCTTGGATGTATATTTTACGAGAAAACACACCCGGTTACGGAATAATGATATGCATAATTTGACGTTGATTCATTTAATGAGATGCAAAATTTTACGCTCATCTATTTTGGGATCGAAGTTTTCTACGTCACGGCATAGAAATACATGACGTCACAACACAGAAATACATGACGTCACACAATGAATCGAAGATTTTTACGTCACATATTGGAACACTTCGCATGGCGGGAATCTGCCAATCGCGCACTTGGGGCTCAGACGTTGAAGCATCCAGACACGGATTTTTTCTTTTGGATTTATTTCCAACTTCGGGGCTTTATTTACGTTGGATTTCATTTGGATCATCTTTTATTTGCTTCCTGGACTTAATTGGATTGATTTACGGGTGCCACTTATTTTATAATTACGAAATTTTTCGGATTTAATCAGTTGGATTTTTCTGGAGGATTCCACCAGCCGATGGCTACCGATCTGCCGGTATGGCATTAATTGTAATCAAGGAAGGCGCCAACCCTATCAAGAAGGACATGCTGCCTGTGGTTATGCGGATCACGTCTCTGCACCTGGAGGATTGGAAATCCAAGAGCCTGGCATCCTTTTCCAACCACCCATTGGAGTCGTACTCATCTGAAGAATTGGAAGAACAATTTAAACGAATGTCAACATATGAAATTACGGTTAGTAAATTCACATTCCAGTTATTGTGAAGTATTGCTTTAATTTGTTGTCACTGAATGTGCTGTGATTATTTATTGATCGTTATAAAAAAATTGAAAAAACTTAGAAGCTGTCAATGATAGGAATTGCTGAGCCGTACTGATTAAAAAATGATAATAAAAATAGGAAATAAATAAAGAAAATAAAAAATGATTGTTTCACTCAGTACTGGTATATATTATTGACATTTGTTTAAGTTATCTTAAGAACTTAAATATTTTTTATTATGTACTTGGTTGAGCATGTGGAGTGTGTCATTTCTCTTCAGCAATGATTTCAAAGTGAGTTTGTTAAATATGTACAGTTTGTCTCACAAAATGCAAACCAGTCATGGGCCTGATAGCTCAGCATCTATAAGTTACTGTAGAAATATGCATACTCACGGATAGAACAGCAAATTTTTTAATTTATTTATCAATTATTTGTGATGATTTGGTGATTTATTTGTCAGATTTTTGACGACGACCGTGCGTCCTAGAAATGAGACAGACTGAAACACAATGTTAAAAGTTTGTTGATTGAATCGTGTAAATTCTTTGTAGGTGATTCTCCACTTGGCAAGAGTAGACGATTCTCTCCTAGCGCGTCGAGTGGCATATGCCATTGCGCCATCCTGCAAGCAAATTTTTTGGAAGCAAACAAATCCACAGTCACAGTGACACCAAGCTCTGGTTCAAATTCAAGCTCCAGTACTGGCAGTAAGCAACTTGTAAAACCACCGGTCGGTTCAGCCACAAAGCGAGTAAGTATCTTCAATTTGTGCAAAGATTTAAACTTGTATTTTGGCCTGATTATCCATAAGCTTGCGGTTTCTTTCCTGCATTTGAATCTGCAGGCCTATTCAACAGTTCAAGATAGTACATTTGAAGTTGAATAAAATTAAATAATTATAATACTACTACTGATAATATAATAATAATAATTTCTGAGTTGTCAGAATGAGGCTACCTCCCATAGCATGTTGAAATTTGTTCAGATGCGTGTCACAATCTTTTAGCCTATATTTTTCATTGGTTTCTGATTGTTGTTTTATTGTCTGCACAGGAAAACCTGACGTTGACTGCAGAGGACACTGAAGTGCCGCCCGCCTTAGAAGAACTTAAACAGGAGGTTAAACGGATGAAAACCGGTCAAGAGAAGGGAACAGTAGAATTTCACCTGAGCCATGTACCTAGGTTAGCTCTTCGATTATCCTGCTCAAATGAAATTTTACTAGCGGCAGCAGAAAATTCGTATGACGTCGCCAATGCTGTGAAGCACCCAGATGCGGAAACATTTAAAATTGCCTTAAAAGCGTGCAGAGAAAATGTTGACACCGGGAAACTACATGGACTGGTGACTATATTGTTGCGCACGGAGGTGGCCAAAAAAGCTCAGTCAGCCATTGAGGCCGGGCAAAAGTCCGAAAAAAATAAAGAGCAGAAACAAAAGGAAAAAGAGAAGGAGCCAGTCCCTACATTTGGACCAACTTCTACGACAGCTGGGGGACCGCACCACCCACCTTGGTGGCTCTCAAGTGGTTACAATTTTCCCCATGCTAGGTTTGGGCCTAATAGGGGCCGTAGTCGTCCTTACAACCGTCCACAGTCGCGCCAGTGTTTCATCTGTAGGGCGTCGGACCACATGGTCAACGCCTGCCCTTTTAATTCTTTCAAAGATAAAGCACAGTAAAGTTGGGAATTAATGTTGAGTAGTTTTTGCGCAATGAAGTTGAAAGAGAAGTTCACTTATTAAATGGTTTTATTTTATGGCTGTTTCTTAATAATGGTTGTCACTTAAATTTATAAATTTCACTGTTCCATGGAAATAATTAAATATTTACTCAGTTAATGACATAACTTTATGCATACGAATATGCATAAGAAATTGTCTAGTTTGGCCTTTTCTGGGTTTTCCCTCTCAAGGCCATTGATTCCTTAGTGGGCTTGCCCACGTGGGGGGTTAATCTGGAGAGAGTCCTTCCTCACAGTTGGCGTGTCTCAATTAAAGATGTGCTTTGGTTTGCGGTACTTTGAGTTTCAGACAATGATTCCGAAGATCCTAGCTGGGGAGATTGAGTCGGGTTTTAACCCCACGTCAGTGCGGTTGCGCAGCACATCCGAGATGGTCAGCTGTGAGGGGGACGCTCTCCAGAGTCAATCCCCCACGTATGACCCCTTTAGAGACCCCTTGCCAGTTGGTCAACCCTGGAAGGAAGCACTGCTTAACGTAAAGTTTCCCAACCCCGAATGCTTTGTGGCAGGTAATCTTCATAATCATCTACGCAGTTGGGATTTCCTGCTGTCTGAAGTTGCAAATGAGCAATCTGATCAAGTTAGACAATGGTTATTTGAGAAAGTAAATGTTAGAGATTTTATGCAGCCCTTTAGGGGAAATTTTGCTGGAAAACATTTCAATGGAAACACTCCAGAAAGAATACAATTTTCAAACTATGAAATTTGTGCACCTTTCAATAAAGACATTGCCGTAATTTTAGAGGATAGAATAGCAAATGGTTCCATTGAACTTCTCGGTAGGGTTGGCGAGGTAGAAGCGCCTCACTTAGTGATGCCATTGGTTATGGTGAAAAATCAGACAAAACCACGTTTGTGTCATGATGAAAGGTACTTAAATTTATACATGCGTCACTGTCCATTCACACTGGAAGGTTTATCAAAGATTCCCCATATGTTAACGGCTGGGGACCTTATGGCTATGAGTGACGAGAAATCTGCCTATGACGGCATTCTCCTATCAGAATCCTCCAGAACATTCTTTGGTTTGGAATATGCAGGTTGGTACATGCAGTACAGGACTCTACCTTTCGGGTGGAGTGTTTCACCATTTATCTATCAAAGTGTGGGCATGCAGGTGACAACATATTTACGCAGACGAGGTGTAACCACTCTGCAGTACCTTGACGATCGTTTTTTGGGCCCCACAATTTTGCCAAACCTAGAAAATGCTGTTTCTGCCACGGGTCTGTCTATCCTTTTGAATGCTTCGGTTCTTACACAATTAGGTTACACAATAGCTTTACATAAGTGTGTCTGGGAGCCCCGTTCTACTATCAAATATTTGGGGTTTTTGGTACACGCGGACTCTCGTCAGTTTTCAATTCCTCAGGAAAAGAAAGATAAATTCAGAATATTGCGTGAAAGCATTTTGTCATCCCCAACAATCCACTTGAAAACTCTGCAAAAGTTTATGGGCAAGTGTATTTCATTCAACCAGTGTATCCCAGCAGCAAAACTACTCATTAGATTCATGGCGAACAATGTCAGTAAAGCTCAGAAATCCTCTCAGTTGATACAGGTTAAAGGAGAACTTCGCAAAGAAATTGAGTCATGGCAGTTCATTGACAATCACTCTGAATGGTCCCCTTGGAGACTTCAAAAACATGTAGAAATGACCATAGCCACAGATTCTAGCGGTTTTGCTTGGGGGGCTACGGTAGGGGATCATGTTATTCATGATTTCTGGAACGCCAGAGATAGAAGGCCAATCCATCTGAAAGAGACGGACGCGCTAATTCATGCCTTAAAAGCTATGCCAAAGTTGTTTGAACATAAGCGAGTTGATGCTTTGATTGACAATCAAGCTCTAGTAACATCTTGGGAAAAGTTGGGAACAAAAGACCTAGAGTTAAATAAATTGATCCTTAGACTGTTTAATGTAGTGAAAGACTTGAACTGTGATCTCATCCTGAAGTACATCCCTTCCAAAGAGAACCCTGCCGATGCACCTTCTCGGAAATTATCTCTTTCAGATGCTCGTCTGTCAGGTACCAGTTGGTCTGTTTTAGAGAAAACATTTGGCCCACATACTTTCGATCTGATGGCTCTTGACTCAAATTGTATGTGCGACGTCTCGGGTGCACTCCTACCACATTATACTCCTTTTCCACTACCATTTTCCAGCGGAGTTAATGTTTTGTGTCAATCCCTGTCTGACAAGCAGAACTACTACTGCTTCCCCCCATTTTGTATGATTGAGCCAGTAGTAACATTTCTATTAAACGAGTGTACCCCTCTCTTGAGAGTTACCTTGGTCCTGCCAAAGTTCCAGATTGCACCATATTGGGAACCCCGCCTATTGCTGAGGAGTTCACGAGTATTTAACTTAGGGGGTGTGGGGGAACAAGGCATTCTTGAGATTCCCACCAAAAAGGGTTTCAGCCCGTGTCAACTGAAACAACCCCTCCAGGTGTTTCGAATTGATCATCTGAATTAATGGCATCTGTACTCTTTATGTTTTAGGAGACGTCCGTACAGCGTCGCAGATCTATTGATTTAACTGCCTTAGGTGACCGAGTCTCAACACTCATGAATAAGCACAAGAACTCCAAATATCAAATTCGTAAATCTCACTTGCAAATTGAACTTGAATGTTTTCTTGAGGATATTGGGTCGTCTCTAGAGAAATGCTCCCCCCATGAGGTATGCTTATTTTTAGCCTGGTGTGATAATCAAGGAAAAACGGCGGTTCATTTACTAACATGTGAGCAAATTGGGAAAAAGAAGCCAGATTGCTTGTGCCCACGCCGACTTTCACACGGCACGGTCGCCTCTAAGATTTCGCAACTTAAGAATATTTTTGAAACAATAGGTAGGAAGATAATCCAGTATCAAACGATGTATTAGTGTATCAAAACCAAGTAAAAGTAGAACAAAGTGTTGCCCATGTGATGCCTGCACAGGCAAAACCAATTTTCCTTAGGAAACTTCTCTTAATTTCCATGTTCATTGACAGACAAATCACAAAAAATGAAGTCTCTCGGGAAAAGAGATATATCTTTCTCCGGGATCAAGCCTTATTTAAGTTCATGTTTTTCAGTGGGGATAGGGCTCATGATGTCGGTATCATGTTAGCCCAGGAAATATCTAGATTACCCGATAACTCAGGTTTCCTCATACGCCATACTTACGGGAAAACCCATAGGGTGGACAAACCTAATATTTTTACCATATTTCGATGTCCCAATGAAGTGATATGTCCTGTTCAGGGCCTTGAACTGTATGTCCGTGAATCTCGCTTACTCGGGGTTGATTTGAAAGTAGGCTACCTATTTCGCCCTTTGGTACAAAAATCTGTAGTTGATGCCTCACTGTCATACGAATCAATTTATTCAAGACTGAAGTTTTACTTGAATGAACTAGAATTAAATGAAGGTGAAACGCCGCACAGTTTCCGAGGTGGCTGTGCTATCACTTTCCAGCGGGGTCAAAGCTCATTTCCTCAAGATATTATGCAACATATTGGGTGGAGGACAGAATCCTCTGCAAATCATTATTCTAGGAATGCTCAGTTGTCGCAGGCAGCCAACATGTCAGAGGCTATGTCAAATATGCTAGGCCATTGTACTGATCCTGAATCTGTTAAAGCATCAGAAGGTGGTTATATTGAGCAATCAGAGTTGATTAAAGCTTTCTCATTGTAAGAATTGTATGAAAAGACTGTACTTCACAATAGGTCTCTGCATTTATGCTTTGTATTTGGGAAAGATGAATATTATTGAATGAGATATGTTGCTGGTTATTGCTGTAAATGTTTAAAGTCATTATTTGTGTAACCAGACTGAATTATACCATGGTAGAACTTCTTAAAAGTCGCAGTTGTTGTACATCCATTTGGTAGCATGTCTAAATTTAATCTTTACGAACTCTGATGTCACTCACATTTGGCAGGCATCGGCTAGTGGAACTTAAAAATTACTATTATAATAGTATTATTGTCAATACATTGATTAATGACTAACCAACTTGTGGAAATGACATGTTTATAATTATTAACCTGATGAGAATGATTTGTTACGATACAATTATATACATTTACTGGTGTCAATTTTATCGGCATTCAAAATTTTTTACAGTGATTAATATTTTTTATCAAAGTTATCGATTGATATTTAAATTTACAATGATTGATATTATTGTTAAATGCTTAAAGCATTCCAGCGGGTGACAACATGACAAATAAAGAGATTGTTATTTGTGAAAAATGTTTGTGCCTGTATTTATTAAGATTTGGTTAAGATTTGGAGATGGAAAATCTGTAATAAATAGCAGCTACTCTGGGAGATAGATGGACAACAGGCGGAATTTGTAACTTCTGCCATATCTCATAAGCCGACAGCTCACAAGGGATTGATGTCAGTCACTGAGGATACTAGCTGATCCTAAGTGGCGTGACGTCACATACCACGTGACGAGAGGCTGTTCAGTTTGTTTTGTCTTTCGAATGGCGGTAGGGGTGATAGTGTTGAGAGAGCAAGGTAAATCATGATTAGCTAATTTGATGGGTCAGAGCATATGTGGTGAATATGACTGCCTTAAAAAAAAAAAAAAAAAAAAAAGGACGATTTGCTAATGGTTTTGTGTAGGTTTCTATTGGTTTGAATCATCTCAGCTTCGGTTCAGCACTAGTCCAGCACAGGCCACTATTGGCTACCGGTTTGAGTAGACCTGTCTCTATTGGTTTGAATCAGATCCGCATGAGTTAGGCAAAGGCCAGTGCCTTTCGCCACATCCATTTAGTGAGTCTGGCATCGATACCTCGAGTTGTTGGCTCCATATTGTAACTTCTGCCATATCTCATAAGCCGACAGCTCACAAGGGATTGATGTCAGTCACTGAGGATACTAGCTCTTGCATTTTAAGGTATGTACCAGTGTAGACTTAACATTTCATAATGATCAAATACTTTTCAATGCCTTTACCTGGTAATAGGCCCTACAAGTAATATTTATATTTAACAGTTCAGATATAAATCACCCATAAATAATTGAAAAAGTATTTCTAAGAAAATAGCAGACTCAGACTCAGACTCAGACTGTATTTATTTGGCTCAAACACATTTACATTTATACAACAACAATTATATACAAGATTACGCCAGGAGACCCACCGAAGACACAAACACGGTCGCTGCTGGTGGGCCACCCTCCCAAAAAAAAAAAAAAAAGATGGAAAAGGTAAATTATTATATTATGATGACAATCATTACATAACGCTCACTGCATGGTTGGTTAGAGAATCATAAAAATAAATGAGTAATTTCAAATCTACATATGTCGAGCAAAGAAACTGGACAACATCAGGCTTTGTGCCATTAATAATTAATTTTCACAAATATAACAATTTGGAATACTACAACTTTCACTATAAGAATTTATTATATCATTTTTAATGTAATATTTAAATCCAGAAAAACTGTGTGTCATTATTTTTTCTTTGTACTTGTCAGGCATGGTATTATATATTTTAGGATATCTATAAGAAATGCTATTTCTTGCATATTCGTGTCTTACAGCAGGGACCCTCAGTTGACCAACTTGTCTTGTATTATAAGAATGGGAGAGCTCATTTTCTGTTGATAATTTGTTAAAATAATGAGGCAATAAATTTTGAATAAATTTGTATACAAATTTTAGATCACCCAGTGCACACATATCCCCGAATTTTAGAATTTTCTCATTTTTGAAGAGAATGCTGGTGTGAGCATTATATTTTGCATTGCATATTATTCTTACGGCTTTCTTTTGTAACATTATTAAGGTTCTAGATTTTTGATTCCACACAGTTACACCATAGTTTAAGTGAGACATAATCAAGGCATTATAAATTTGTAAAAGAGCTGATTTTGGAATAAAATTTTTAAGTTTTGTCATAATACCAAGAGTTTTCGATACTTTGTTCGAAATAACTGCAATGTGGCTTTTCCAATTCAAGTTTTCATCGACTGTAAGTCCTAAGAAATTAAAAGTTTTGACAAAATCTATTTTAATGCCATCTATATAAAGTTCAGGATAATTAACTGGTCTCTGAAGAGAATGAAAGATCATTGCCTTTGTCTTTGCCACATTTAGGGAAAGCTTGTTCAGTTTGAGCCATTTGCTAACTAGACAAAGTTCCTCATTTAATGCATTTATGTTTGAATTGTTATCAAGATTACTTAATGATGCAAACAGCGTTGTATCGTCTGCATACAGAATCATCTCAAAGTGTTTAGAAATTACAGGAAGATCATTTAAATATATTATAAAAAGCAAAGGACCAAGGATTGATCCTTGTGGCACACCACAATGTATATCAAGGAAGTTTGAAGTCACTCCATTATATTCTACATATTGTTTACGCTTACTTAAATAACTGTTCATTAACTCGAGTGTTTTTCCGTTAAAACCGTAATATTTTAGTTTATGAATAAGAATATGATGATCCAGTGTATCAAAGGCCTTTGACAAGTCCATGTATATATTAATAGGATAATTGTTTTGGTCCATATCAATGATAATCCTATCAACAAGTTCTAATGCTGCAAGCTCTGTGGAAAAATTTCTTCTAAAACCATACTGACTTTTATAAAACAAATCATTTTCAGAAAAGTAACAATATATTTGATTATACAGAACTCTTTCAAAGACCTTTGATACACTGGGTAGTATAGAGATTGGTCGGTAATTATTCATTAAGAAATTTTCATCTTTTTTATAAAGTGGAGTTACTTTTGCAATCTTTAAAGAATCAGGAAAAACTCCTGAAACCATTGATTGATTTAGGATTACTTGTAGTGCAATAGACAGTTCATTTTTTAAAAATTTTAGCAACTTATTTGAAATTCTATCAATACTGTAGCTAGTTTTAGGCTTTAGGGAATCAATGGCTTTAATTATGTCTTCTTTGTTTACCTCTTTGAAATCAAAATTGCTATTAGGTTGATTTTGCAAGAATTCTTGATATGACAGATTTAGTGGCATTTGAATGCTACTTGCTAAGCGTGGGCCTACATCGACGAAAAACTTGTTAAATTCATTGGCTATCACAAAATTATCATCTATTTGCGAGCCATTTACTAAGAAATATTTGGGAAAGTCAGAAGCTTGCTTGGTTTTACATATTATATCATTTATAGTTAACCACGTATTCTTTATATCTGACCTAAATTTATTGAAACAGTTTTCATAATAGAGTTTTTTGGCAGCTCGGATAGTTTTCCGAAGAATATTATTGTATACTCTAAGGTTATTTTGGTAAACAGGAAATAGGATATCATTTGATTCAGTTGATTTCAGTTTAATATATAGTTTATCTCGATAAGCTACTGATTTTAAAATTCCATTTGTCATCCATTTACTTTTCTTATGTTTATGCTTGTTATATCTCACATACTTCACAGGAGAATGCTTATTCATAAGTGGAGATAAAACATTAGACAAGTTTTTGTAGCTTTCATTTGGATCAACACCAATAATATTTGTAAGTGCCTGGACAAGACCTGGTTGATTTAACTCTTCTTTAAACTTCATTGCGCTGTCGGCAAAAGAAGGCAGTACTTTAATATATCTTGTGTCATTTTTACTGAACTGTAAATAATCTAGGCATATAAAACAAGGAAGGTGATCCGAAAGATTATTTAATAAGATACCCGAAGTGCTATCGGAGTATCCATCAGAGATTTTAACAAAAATATTGTCGATTAGTGTGCCTTTTCGATGAGTTAATCTTGTAGGTAAAGTTATTTTAGGTATATAACTATTTGAAATCATAGAATCTAAGAATTTTTTTACTAAATTATTTTCAGAACTCTTCAGTAAGTCTAGGTTAAAGTCCCCTGTAAGTATGGCATGTTTAAAATGTTGAAGTCTGCTGGTTAATTCTTCTAACTGGCTTATAAAAGTATTGATATTATCAGATGTTGGCCGTGGCGGTCTATACAAATTTCCAAGAACAAGTGTCTTTGATTCAGAAAAGCGGTTTTCAATATCAATCTCGATAAATTGCATATCAAAGATATCTGACTCAAAAATAACATCAGAAAGTCTAAAACTAAACGATTCATGTAGATAAATAGCAACCCCCCCGTGTGCACTGGATGATTTACCAACAGAAATGAGCTGATATCCACCAATTTGTAAAAGTGAGAGGTCACTGTCTGCTGCAAGCCAAGCTACATGTAGAGAAATGTTTTTTTAATGGGGAAATTGAAGTTTTACTTAGTTTTAGACAAAAATATGCTTATGGTGGGCCTCCAAAAAATGTAGGCCTATAGACCTACAAGTCCTACATTTTCAAAAGTTTATTAAAAAAATAATTGGGCCTGCGTATTAAAATGCCAAAGAATGAAGATAGCACCACCAGGACACAAAACATTTAAAGACAATTAATCGAGGCCCTCACTAATAAGCTATTTTAATTAAAATTAATTAAAATTACTCAAAATTAATTTTCATATAAGACAGGCTTCAAGATCTTGGTCAGGAGTTACTGCCAAAAGTGTGAAAAAATTCTTGATGCCACAAAAACGTATTATGGAAAAGTATTTCTAAGAAAATAGCTACATGTAGGCCTACTAGAGAATTTTTTTTTTAAAGGGGAAATTGAAGTTTTACTTAGTTTTAGACAAAAATATGCTTATAGTAGGCCTACAAAAAATGTAATTTTCATATAATGTGTTTGCATACTTCTCTGCGCTGTTTGGGTTTGTTCAATAAAAATTTAAGGTAAAAATGAATACCAAAAAAAAGAAGATGTGAAGAAAAAATGATTGAAATATAAGAAATTGTGAAAAAAGTGGGGAAAATATTTGGGAAAAAGTGGGAAAAGCAAAGTTATGTTAAAATTTGGGATAAAAAAATGTAGGGAAAAAAATTTAAGAAAAAAGACGTTTGTAGTGGGGTTAAGTAAAAAAAAAAAAAGAAAGTAGAGAAATATATTTTTGTAAAAAGGAAAAAACATGTGAAAAGTTGAAAAAAAGGACTTTTGATAAATTTATCCAGGGCCGTATCAGCGCATTTCTGGGCCTGGGGCAAATTGTATCTGATGGGCCCCCCTTGTGCACCAAAAACACAGTAAATTCTGAAAAGTACATTTCGCGCCAGTTACCCAGCGCACTTTCTCTACTGTGGCAACTCTTTTCAGCTTCATCCATTGGATAAAAGCAGAGCCGTATTAACCTAGCCCTGGACCCCTAGGGCAGGGGTCATGGATCGTCCCATTGAAAAATCATGAGATTTGAAGGACATGTTTAGAGAGAATCAAGATATCTCAAAAAGTACTGTGTTCATTTCAATTATACCAACTGAAAGTATGCAAAGCATTCTACTGACGGCACACACAAAAACGAGGCTGACGGCTTTCTCTCAATTTTCTTTGGCATTTCTCTCATTTAAAAGTTATTTTTACCATGCAAATCGCTATGAAAATGCTATCAAAACTAGTGCCGTCAGTAGTAAAATATGTGGGCTGCTCAAATCCAACATTTTATCAAATTTGGATAAAAACTGTCTAATCTAGACCAATTCTCCCAACACCATGTTGATTTCTCATGATTTTCTATGGGATGACCAAGCATGGGTCCCAGGGCTAGTATTAACCTATGGGCCCATGACCTCAGGGGGGCGGCAACAATTAGATTTTCGGGGAACTTGGATTTTTCTTTGGCGGGAATTTATTTATAAATTTGGTAGTGCTGGACATCGTTGAATTTTTACCCTCGGCAATGTATACATTGCCTACGGATATTGTAGTTACTTTGGGAAAATTTGTCCGGGCGGGCGGGCAGGCGGGTGGGCGGGCGTACGGATAACGGGCGTCCCCATGTGTATTGGGAGTAATGCCAAAACTGTGGGATGTATAGTTTTTATTTTTGGGACATTAATGTGTCTTTTATCCTAGTTGTACCTTTTAGGGGTTTAATCCACATGAAATCAATACTTTTCTCACAATTATTGAAAAATTTGAAAAAAAAAATTTTGTGTAGACCTATAAGGCGTCAAGCCAAAACTATCACATGTATATTTATCATTTTTGGGTAAATATGGTATCTTTCATCCCAGTTGAGCCTTTTATAGCTCTAATCCCCATGACATTAATACTTTTCTCACAATCATTGAAAAATGTGAAAAATTGTTTATTTTTGTTTCTCGCTGTACTTCTGCCACTGAAATTTGTATATTGTATACATTAAATACCAAAGATGTGCTTTTTGTGGGTCTAAATGCTCTGAGATTTTTGAACTGACGAAAATTTACCAAAAATATAAAAAACTTTATCCGTCGGTGGACTCGGTGCAGGGTTAAGGTGAAAAATCAGGTTTGGCAACCTGACTATTATATTTTTTGCATCATGATATTTGGTACTAAATCGATTAATAAGCAATGCACTAAGTACATGACATCACCAGCATTTTAGCTGCCCGATGATGTCACAAACCAAACAATGGCCAAAAAAATGGTATTGTTACGTCATATCCATTGTTGCTGCATGGTGACGCCACATTTTGTATTGGCAGAAAATAGTCTCTGTTTATAAATAAAATTTGAGTGAAAAACCAGGTGATAAAAATAAAACAAACATTCGTCAGCGCACTTTGTACAATATCACCCGCAGGGCTCGAGTGATATTAAGTCACACAACAGCGAGTGATATTGTTATGCCCCATTCTCACGGCACGTTACGGAGCACTTTAGGCGTCGGCAGAATGGTATTTCCTGGTAATTTGGATGAATTTGGGTGATCCGCCGTCGACTTTTCACATCCCTCAGGGGTAGTTTTTGCTTACCTCAGGGGTTTCTAGAAATGGAAAAACTGCGCCGTGGATGTCAAAAAAGATTCAACACGTTGAAACTTTTTTTCCATGACGGTGGAACAGAGCCCAAAATTTTCTTGATTTTTGGATGTCCGACGGGGATTTTTTCAGTGAGAAAGTCTCAAAAACATCTCCGGCGGGATATTAGGACATCCCCTGCCCCTGAGGGGACCTCTCCTGCCCCTGCGGGGACCTCTCTTGCTCCTGCGGGATATTTTTACTTCCCCTGCGGGACATTTGCAGCCTCTCCGGCAGTTTTTGACATCCCGCCGACGGTCTTTTGACATCCCGCCGACGATTTTTGACATCCCCACAGGCATTTAGATCTTTCTCACAGGGATATGATCTTGTCTCCGCCGATTTACGATCTTATCCCCCCGATTTACGATCTTATCCCGCCGTGATATGCTTTTAATTAATTATATAATCGTTTTATAAACATTGTATGTCGCCCGGGTTGGTAATTTTTTTCCCTTCCTAGAATTCATCTCAAGCTATCCCTCAGCGGTAAAAAGTTCTCCGTAATGTGCCTTGAGACTGTAGCATAATTACTCAGTGACCCTGACTTGGGTTGTTTTGTTATATTATCACCTGGTTGGCTGTGAACATCACCGTTTACAGTCAAAATATCAGGGCCTATGATATTTTAAAAAATACCACCCTTCAAGGGTTTTTTTTTTAACAATGGTTATGAAATCACCAGCATTTCGGTTCCCTGATGACATCACAAACCAAGCAATGGCCAAAACAATAAGATTGTGACGCCATATCCATTGTTGCTCCATGGTGACATCACATTTTTGTAATGGCAGAAAATAGCCTCCCTTTATAACTAAAAATCTGAGGTAAAACCAGGTGATAGAAACAAAACAACCACGCGTCAGGACACTTCGCACAATATCACTCGCTGTCAGGTGAATTAATGTCACTCCAACCATCGAAACATTTCACTTGGGATGCTGCCTTCGGGCTCGAGTGATATTAATTCACACAACAGCTCATGATATTGTTACTCAATGACCCTGACTTGGGTTGTTTTGTTATAAAGTTCCATTGTTAAAAAATATCGCCCTTGAATTAATTTCTCTCCTGTGTGCATACCTTTACAGCTTTCAAGCGGGGGATTATATTGGTATTCTTTGATTACCTATCATTATTATTATTATTCTTATTATTCACCTCAGAAAACAGTGATTGCTTCAAAAACTGTTTTTCTAAGTTGCAAATTACAAACGATTAAAATACTTAGAAAAAAATATTATTAAAGTTTAATCGTCGACTGGTTCAACTGGCCCCAGGCTATTCTTTGAACAGAAAAAAATGTGTGAGACATGTCAAATTTAGCCAAAACATGCTATGCTCCTCGCTAAACTTGTTAGCAAAAATAAAGGACTGCATCCCCGAACTTCACCCATCATCCTTCCAATGGTTCAACTGGCCCCAATGGATGGTTCAACTGGCCCCAATGGATGGTTCAACTGGCCCCAATGGATGTAGCCCAGGACCCCTGTGGGACAGGGGTCATGAATCGTCCCATTGAAAAACCATGAGATTTCAAAGACAGGGTGAGGGAGAATTGAGATATCTCAGAAAATATTTGGAGTTCGTTAATTTCAATTACACCATCTGCAACTAGACAAAATTTCCTACTGACGGCACCTATTTCTATTTCTCTTAATGTTAAAACGGTTTAGCCATTATCCTGTGAATGTAAAGAAATGATTTTTTTCTTTATGCATTGAAGAAATGACGTTGTCTGATTGGTCAGTTTTTGACTGTGATCATGACGTCACAGAAAGCACCCTATGACTTCTTAGCACAGTCTGATGACGTCACCAGTGTGATCTCAATCAGATTGATGATTTTTGTTACTTTTTTAAGGAATTATCGATATTCAAAGTGATTTATTTGTCCTTTCTATTGGGAGAATCACTTTCAAAGGTAAAGCTGTCCCAAGCAAAATATCTTGAGAAACAGAATTCCAAATCTTGTAAAGATTGATTAAAAATTGATCAATCTAGCTCAATTCTCCCGATAGCATGTCAAAATCTCAAGATTTTGTATGGGACGACCCATGACCCATGCTACGCATGGGTCCCAGGGCTACAATGGATGGTTCAACTGGCTCAAGGGTGGGGCCAGTTCAACCAATGTTTAATTTTTTTGGAGGCTGATATGTTGGCCGTGGTAAGATATACACCAAGACTCAGTGCCCGATTTAGGTGTGTGGGGGCCCATGTGCTGAGAAGTTGTGGGGGCCCCCGAAATGCATTACGTCGATATGTTTCTGCAGGGGAGGATCAAGAAAATTCTGGTGGGGGGGTCTATCGGGCTATCGCGTCATGAAACGCGTAATCCGCGACATAACGCGACTGCGCGTGGATTAAATTAATGTGTAAAAATATATAAATTTTGGTCTGGTGGGGCATGCATCCCCCCATCCCCCCCTGCGTCCGTCCCTGTTTTTCTGTAACTTTCAGAAGGGTCATGTATACTCTGTCCTGGCTTAATCGAAAAAAATATGTTAATACTAAAACTAGTTAATATGTTTGCTGAGATAGATGGGAGACCATTTTTAAAGGGCTTTCTGTATTTGTTAATGTTTGTAAATAACTGGACGGGAGCAGGTAGTATTAGGCAGTCCCTAGCAATTTCTCCCACAAACTGGGCTTATTTTATGAAGTAGTAGTACATACTTTTGTGTTTTTACTTTACCCTAGAGTTAATACAGAAAGGATTGTCTCATCTTGCAATAGAAGTTCCACAATCATGTCCTGCTGAAATTAACTTTTAAACATATTTACTGGCATGACTGAATATGATTGATGACCTTTTCTTTTATGTATTTTCGTGATTGTACACGATGCTTTTCAAAAAGTCAGGAATTTCAGAATCCATGCATGAACAACAGCAAAAAATAAAAATCTGAGAAGTTGTAAGGACACCTTTGACAAAAATAACTAAAAATTTTAAATAACTCATATTAAACCAGGAGCACCTAAAGAAGGACTGAGGCCAGATTGGGAGGGGCCCCCCAGAATGGAAGGGGCCCCCAGAACGGCTGGGGTTCAAGAATAAGTTGAGCCCCCCCCCCCTAGAGGCACAGGCCCGGCAGGGGAGGGGCCAAGAGAGGAAAGGCGCATAGGAGGCCTCAGGCCAGAGGAGAAGTTGGGGCCCCAGAGTGGGACTGAGGCCAGAGTGGGAGGGGCCCCCCAGAGTGGGAGGGGCCCCCCAGAATGGGAGAGGGCCCCCAGAATGGAGGGGCCCCCAGATTGGAGGGGCCCCTAGAATGGGAGGGGACCCCCCAGAGTGGGAGGGGGGCCCCAGAGTGGGAAGGGCCCCAAAGTGGGTTGGGCCCCCAGAACGGCTGGGGTTCAAGAATAAGTTGAGCCCCCCCCCCCCAGGCAGAAGCCAAGAGAGGAAAGGCGCATAGGAGGCCTCAGGCAAGAGGAGAAGTTGGGGCCCCAGAGGGGCAAGAGACATATAGGGAAGGGGACCCCTGAAAAGAGTCCCCCAGAATGCTATAATGCTATATTTGTTGAACAATTAGGTTATGTCTCAGATCGGCATCATTCAAGTGAACTTAAGAATTTATAAATATGCGTGATCTGCTTGTGTGGGGGCCCCCTCAAATGTGGGGGCCCTGTGCGGCCGCACACTCCGCACACTCCGCACACTCCTAAATCGGGCACTGCCAAGACTTAAAGTTGGGATGTTTAGACAACTTTTTAAACTACCTTTTCCATCTTTGTTCTCCTTGAAAGCTGTAAAGGTATACACACAGGACAGCAATTTCTGGCTCCACTCTCCCCTATATCCCCTCAGCCTTGGGATTGACAAAATTGCCCTTCAACAATAATTTCTCTACGTTCCGGCCAAAAGGAGTGGGTTGCTAGGGTGTTGCTAGGGGGCGGAGCCAAGACAGACCACTGCCTGTGCCTCATTCTGACATCACCTGTTTTTTTTATTCATGTTGGAAATAAGTGTTGTCACTGGACTAAATCTTCTCAGTTACTTCAGGCCCACTCAGCTTAAGGTCAATGCCTGCACGGGTTCAAACCCTGGGTGAGAAACCCAACATTTTTGGACTCCCACGCTCTTTTCTATTTCTGTCTAGCATTGATTAATTGAATGATTAATTATATCCCCTTTTTTTGTTGCAGGGTGGTGGCTGATGGTGATGGAAACTGCATTTCAACTTGAAGTCCAGACCATTGTCCAATCTAGTTCCTGTCTGTGATTCTACAGAGTAGCAGGGAGTACTGCTTTCTGGGCTCTGATTGGTCGAGAAAAAAATGAAAGTGATGTCACCGATTCAGAAAAGATTCGTGACACAACTCAGTAAGCCACAACAGGTCACAACATGCCATGGAAACCAGATTGGTCCAGACTGCAGAGAATAGCAAAGCGTACAAGACGTTGAAATCAGTAAAGATCTATTATGGACAGATGAACTTGAGAAAATGAACAAATTTTGACTCAATTTATACATTTCTACATCATGTACAGGCATTATGTAGCCTTAGAAAGCCACTTTTATAAAGAATTATTGAAACTAAAAGTAATGTATTGCATTTCTGCATCATGTCGATTTTGAAGTGTTAACTTTCAGCATATATAAACCATTGACTGTTCTGTGAGATCATTTTGTCTACGGGTATTCCTGGAATACAGGGTACATTTTTTGTCTATGTGTATTCCTGGAATACAGGGTACATTTTTGTGTCTACGGGTATTCCTGGAATACAGGGTACGTTTTTGTGTCTACGGGTATTCCTGGAATACAGGGTACATTTTTTTTGTCTATGTGTATTCCTGGAATACAGGGTACATTTTTTGTGTCTATGTGTATTCCTGGAATACAGGGTACACTTTTTGTGTCTATGTGTATTCCTGGAATACAGGGTACATTTTTTGTGTCTATGTGTATTCCTGGAATACAGGGTACACTTTTTGTGTCTATGTGTATTTCTGGAATACAGGGTACATTTTTTGTGTCTTTGTGTATTCCTGGAATACAGGGTACACTTTTTGTGTCTATGTGTATTCCTGGAATACGGGGTACACTTTTTGTGTCTATGTGTATTCCTGGAATACAGGGTACACTTTTTGCGTCTATGTGTATTCCTGGAATACAAGGTACACTTTTTGTGTCTATGTGTATTCCTGAAATACAGGGTACACTTTTTGTGTCTCTGTGTATTCTTGGAATACAAAACGGCCAGTTTCCGTATTCTATATCCATCTAAGAATTCCATATCAATTCTGGAGGCTGTTATATGTAAATTAACTGTGTACAAGCTGTGATGTAATTCAAACTGGGTGAGATTCCCCAGCTTCTAACCAATGTGAATCCACCAAAATGAGCATCTCAGTTTCAACTCAGTGTCAGAGTTAAAATTGGGTCTGGGAAAAACCCATGCAAGTTTGACATCACAGCCTCTCAGCCAATGGGTTGCCAGAACAAATATACATAACATAAGCCATGTGTTTACAAACAAATTGTCAAAGCCTTCTGTTTATACCTACTTCCATCAAAGTTTAACGTTGTAAGTTAGCAAGTTTGTAGATTTATCAAACAACTCTGTGGAGATTATAACAGTTGTCTACTGTGAATGCTCACAAAGCTGCCATTTGGTAAGATTAGACTGGTGATTGCTGTGATAAATCATTGGGATCAAAAATGTAATGCTTCCTTCTATATATCAATGTTGAACTGTGATGACGTAGTTTACGGTCAGCCCATTGGCTATCAAGCTGTGATGACGTAGTTGTAGGGGCTATCCCTGATAAAACTCTTACTCTGACACTGTGTTGAAACTGTGACGCTCAGTTCAGGAGGATCAACATTGGCTGGAAGCTGGGGAATCTGACCCAGTTAGAAATGACATCACAGCTTGTAGTTAATTTACATATATTGCAATGCTAGAATAGAGTCATCTCTGACATCACAGTTCAACAGCATAGAAAAAAAAACTTGAGATTCCACGTAAGTATGACAAGGACTGTAAGAACAACAGAAGAAGGTGGAATGTACTCTTGAGGCCTCCATTTCCTGTCTTGCCTGATATCAGCCTTTTTACAAAGTGGTTGATCAGAGACTAACATCATGACAAGCAAAATGTGGATTCCAGGAGCAGGAGCACAGAAATCCCACAGAACACATCCTGCCACTCAAATTCGTATTTCGTTTGCAATTTTTCCAGAAGGTTGCACTCAAGGCTACCTTACGTATATTTTTTTAATTTGCTACAGACATTTATCTATGTGCTGAGGACCTGAGAAGCTAACTGTATTGCCTTCAGTAAAGTAAAATATTCTAGTTTGTCTGATGGCATGTCATTTTTGGGAAAATTGCACACACTCTAAACAAAAATTCAGGCAAAATTTGTGAATTTGGTTTTTCAAAAAACCATTTTGAATCTAAAAAACCAATTTTGTCCTGACATTTTTTAGAGTGTAGGTGTATCACCCGATGGTAAAATTGACTAAAATCGACATAAATCTGGCTAATTCTTGTATCTATACTCCAGCAGCAGAATTGATGATTGTGTGAAGTTTGGGAAATTCATTTGGAGAACTTTGAACCTGGTCTGGGAACATTTATTTGGACCCCCTCCTGGTCTATCTTCGTTTTTGACTGGCAGAGAATGGCCAAAACAAAAAATAACTGTCTAATAATAAAAAATCTGGTTATTTAAACATCAACAAGAAGGACGGAACTTTAGTGTGATTAATTAACTTTAGTTTATTTTAGTAAAATCAAAGAAATGTCTGATTGAAAACATTGCTTACTAGAATGTTTATTAATTTTTTCCTTCCCCCTGCTTTGTCACATTGACATTGGCACTGACAGAAGTTATGTTTGAATTCCTTTTGTAATTGGTAGGTTTCTCCGGTGTACGTCTTTTGCGGGCAGGTGTTTTGGGGTTGTGTTTATTGCAACAGAGGAGCTCTGAGAAACTCTGTCTGAAGGCAGGCAAAGATACGGCATAGATGAAAGGGTTTGAAACACTGTTCAGACAAGTGAAGAACAGGGCCACTCTCTGTAGAGGACTGCCGAGGATGTAGTCAGTGACCTCTACTGTTCCAAGGATGTAATAGAATGAGTCAAAACTCAGAGAAAACATAAAGAATACCGTGACCAAGATGGCTGTGCGTGTAAACTGGGCGCTTGCCTTGTCGATGATGTTGCTCTGGCCCAATCGAGTATCAGACTTCCTTCGGTGCAGTGATATCATAATGGTACCATACAGAATAGCAAAGAGAATAAAGGGAACAGCGTAGGCTGCAAAAAACCAATAAATGCTGTAAAATGACATGTACTTCTTGTACGAATTAGTGGTGAAGAAATATTTATGGGCGCATGAGCTCTCCTCAAATCTAACCTGAAATTAAAATAGGAATCATGAATCTGCTAAATGATTATAATAATTTTTCTAATGACTCATTTGCACTGGTACATACTACATGTACATCTACTGCAATACTGTGGCAGTACGTATTGCAAAATGACTAGGTAAACTGTCATAGGCTTGTGATTCTTGCATACACTGAATGACTAACATAATTATAATATGGGCAAAATTTGAAAAAGGTATAGTTTTGCTAAGAGTAAAAAATAGTTTCTCACCTGCATAAGTCCAGTGAAGATTACGATACATGCAGTTACATACACAACGGCCATTATTATGAACAGTTTGCCTTTGGTAAAGTCAGTATGCTTCAAAGGATATATGACAGCGATGTATCTCTCAATCGCAATTAAGACAAGGTTCCACACTGACACGTAGATTGCGGACCAGAAGAACACTTGACTGTGCCAGATGTGACACATGAATATGTCATAACCTTTGTTGCCAGTTGCCCAATTTGATGGTTGAGTGAGAAGCGGAATGCCCAGCAAACATATGAGACCATCAACGAATGACTGATGCCGCAGCAATACACGAATCAACGGTGCAAACCTTTCGCGGCCTGTCCACAACAATATTATAGTTATAGCATTCGCGATTACACCTATTATAGTCATTATTAACTGAATCCGATCCAACACTTGTCTCCATGTTGGCAGAGACTCAGCCTCAGGAATATAAACTTCTGGTTCAGATGTCATATCATCTGAATGCATTATCTCTGTCATATCATCTACAATATTAATAGTTGTACTAGTCTGTTGTCCACATAGATATTGGACCAAAATGGTTATTATTAATAGTAAAACAGCTTTCATGATGGAATACTTCTATTACATCTGGATGTTCAACCTGAAAAGAAGAAGAAGAAGAAGAAGAAGAAGAAATGTATGTCATGAGAAATAAATAATTATTACCACATTCAAACATTTCAATTGGGGTACCAGCTTAGCATATATGCTGGCTTCTAAATTTACATCATTAGAACGGAACCTAATGTTTTCACTGCAAAAAATTATATACACTGAACAAAAAAAGAAACTTCTTCCTTCATTTTTGCTTATAATTTGCAAGATAATTTTTTTTGGCCAAATCCGTTTAAACAGTATTATTCCTATTATAAACAAGTGTCATTGTGCCGAAGATCAGTCAAGTGTGACCATTTCCTGTTTGCCTGTACTATAAAAAGACCAAATGGGTATGGTGGTATTTTGAGATGTACTCCACGAGTTGCAGATATCCTGAGTCCTCTGTACCCACGAGTGCGTCAGCACGAGTGGGTACAGAGGACTCAGGATATCTTCACGAGTGGGAGTACATCTCAAAATACCACCATACAACTATTTGGTCTTATTTATACCCCATATTGTAACTCAAAAGAATGCTGAGCTTCACTCAGATGATCAATACTCAACAGTGGCCTCAGCCAATCAGAGCACAGATAGCAGCTCAACTGATGATGTCACAATGTTGTGATGTCACTATGGACATGACGTCACAATGGTAAACAATGCAATGACATCATCAACAATGACCAAACCATTGAGTATACAACAAACCATTGAGTATACAACGCAATAACACATGGGATATATCCACTGCTTTTTCATGTGGTATTGTAAACATTATGGGTAGTAGTCTTGTTTATCATAGCCCTGGGACCCACGTATGCTAGCACGTGGGTCATGGGTCGCTACATTGGAAAAACTGGCTGTAGCTAAGTTTTCAATGAATTACTGATATTGGGTATTGGTATACTAAAAATAGACAATTTTGGCTGCTGATAGGGAGTGATAGCACATACTCTCAATTTTGTGAGAACACTGACACCTACAATACAAAGGCATTGAAGTTGAGCTTAATGATTTTTTCTTATACATTGTAGTGAAACTGCGCTCTGATTGGCTAAGAGAGAGTGACAGCTGCATGGTGATGTCACAACATGATTTTTTACACTATCGCTATGACATCACCAGAGATTGTGACGTCACCAGTGTTTATGACATCATAACGATGCTGCTGCTCTGTTTAGACCAATCACTGTTGAACAACCATTTTATTTTCTTGAGGAGACAGTTTTTATGGGGCTTAGAAAATTTAAAACTGTTGTCTACAGTGTATGTGAGGACGTTGTGGACTGAAATGATGTGCTATCAGCAGCGAAATACATGGAGATTATTGTGAGATAATCTCAATGATCAATAGAGCCATGACAATGACACCATTCTGATCCTCCTGAAGGGTATGCTGAAATCTCAAGTTTTTACTATGTAGTGATTCATGACCCCTGCGCTACACGCAGGGTCTCAGGGCTATGTTTATCACATCAAAACCTTAATCACATTTCATCTAACACATCAGGGTGTCATTTCGATGTGTGTGACATACAGACCAAAAGGGCATAAAAAATTTCACAAAAGCTTTATTTTTGAAAGCTACAGAGCACTTTCAAGATCTGCGTTTTGCACAGCAAGGGAAAGAATTAATTTTCACTGTTCGTTGAATTGAGATATTTATTTTATGAAACGTTTACATGACATGACCAGGGATGTCTCAGAAGTGCTAATGCTTTTTTCAAATGAAAATATTGACAAGAACACCCATTTGTGAATTTTTTGTGCAACAATTTACATGTAAAATTTGCAATGCCTATAACCATTCTTGATAAGCAAAATTAACAATTACTGATTGGGTGTAATTTTCTTAATTTTTCTTAATTGAGAGGTACTGCAATAATGAAATATGCATTAAAACCATATGGAGAATGGAAATCAATGGGACCAAAGTAAGATAATGATTGATTCCTGAGATTGACTGAAACTTGACTAGGATAACTTTAGCCAAGTTATTATCACAATAACAGGCACGAAAAGGAGCAATCTAATTTCATATGTATTTGACATGTTATGTGTAAAGTAATAAATATTCATTAAATCACATACCAATTGCAACTCATTGATCTGATGAATTTATTCACAGTATATTACTATTGCCAAATGTGTCCATAAAATATTAGTCGCTTCATCTATTGCTGTTATATCATATACGGTACACATACAGCTCAAGTCAATTTTTGTTATACCTTCTGAGCACCTATAGGCCTAAACTAATCAAACGTACTGTACTAAATGTACTGTACTAAATGTACTGTACTAAACAAAACAAAAAATTGGAGAGTAAGTTGTTCTTGGTTCCAGGTATATCCATGTAGAATTGTTCACTGGAAACTTACAATGTTGGAGATACGACGTTTCAACCGCTCAGCTAGAGGTTTTGTTCAAATGTGATTGAAGCACAGGATGACCTGAGCCACTTTTTAAAGGTTCTAAATGTATCATAAATAAGAAATTCTTTAAAAAAAGAATTGTAGGGACCTGAGGTTTCTTCAAACACATATTTTTTTTTCCAAATATTCAAATAATGTTTTATGTATGTGTAGTTACATCTATACGTCCAATGTACCACTGTCAGTGTGTGATTTAACAAATCTAATACATGTTACCTCATGATTAGGTGTGCCTAATTACAGGTGTTATTAATATAGACAGCAAACCAAGCAATGAGAAGCTTTTTATATTCTTTGTCATGAGCATGAAATTTCTATGTCCATAACAACAAACTTATTGTGGCTTGCATAATATTTCGATTATTACACTTTTAGACTGGCCAGTTTGTGAGAAGTTGAATATCTAATGTTTTCATTAGGTGTTTTCTTTTCTCGCTTGTCTTATATCGTCTCAAATCTTTATACACTTAGGCTACATCATTTTCTGAAGGAAATCTCTATGGGATAATATTATGCTCCAGGTGTGCTTTGGGTATGGTCCCAATCACTCAACCATGACAGTCATGGCTGAGTGGCTCCCAAGGTCATGCAGTGTTGGAGCTACTGAGCATCAAGAGGGGCAAATATATACTTGATTTGTAAATTGTAGTCACAGTTACCTTCTCTGTAGCATGAGTACCCTCCTAATATTGGAGGTAAATTTGGAGGGTACTCCTGCTATAGGGAAAGTATATCTGCAAGGCCAACTTCCTAGTGGCCCCCTCCAGAAACTCAAGAAGCTCCACCAATGCAGTACACATAAATTGATGACAAATAGCACTTGGCTGGTTATTTTTGTACAAATAGTAAGGGACCTTCCATGTCATTATTTCCTAATGTGGAGTATGCAACACAGATCTGAGATGGTCCCTACAAAAATTATCACAATTTTTATGAGGAAGACTTTCTTACCTGTCAATTCTTGAAGAAACTCCTGTCCGCTGCCTGGGATAGTGGGGCTTGAATCTACTTTTTATATGAACTTGTTGGTTTAGCCAGCCAATCAAAACTCAAAAGACGAAAGAAAGCAACTATGATGTCGCTATCACTAAATTATTCATTATGACATGAGATGTGCACAGCATAAAGCACTAGGGTATGTCAAGTTTAACTTTTCATGCAAATTCATAAGGCCAATATAGTGCCTATATATATAGATCCGTCATTTGACCTTGGGATTAGTAATCTGTTCTGCAAATTGAGATACGACTATTTCTTGTAGCGTAAAATTTAATTTGTCAAAACTCTCTTAGTCTTCAACCATTTCTAGAAATGCATTGTCCCCTATAACGCTATCACAGAGCATTCTAAATTCCATGGTTGGAAAGGTCTGAAAAAGCTTTCAATTTGTAAAACAACATCAAAGGTCTAAAATAATATCTCAACTTCTATTTGCTTTTCGGTCAACAACTTATATGAACAAAAAGCATTGTAGAATGAATAGACAGTTTAAGAAGTATTTTTGTCTTATTTCACTGCCAATGGAAAACCCAAAAATATATAAATTTCAAACTAAAATATACCCGAGAAGGAATAGTCATATCTCAACTTTCAGAACAGATTTTAACTCCTCACGGGTAAAGTGACCTTTTTTAGGCACTTAGCCTTTTCGAATTTACACAAAAAGTTAAAATTGACACACCCTGACACAGCATTATCTGCAACAACAGCAAGTTACAGTGTATGGGCACATGAAATATTGCATCAGATGAAAATCAATTGAATTAAGATAGAATTATAAAACTTTGATAATACAATATTGTAATAATAATGTATAATCAGAATTTCATTGTGCAATCTATGCAATAACCCAACTACCCAATTAATTCATAATTTTGCTTATCCAGTTGCTGCATCCAAGATTTTGAAACACCCCACTCTGATGCACCCTGAAATGAGTGATGCACCTCTTGTGTGATGCACACCTTGTGGAATGCACCTAATCGATGATGATGAACCTTAACACCTCTGTTGCACTTGAAAGTTTTTGTATCCAACTTGCAGGTGTTTCGCTCCACAACCTGCACCTTTTTTTCATAGAGTGCATATAACCATGTATGGAATCTTTATATGCACCTTTTCTTGTATCGAAAATGGGCATTGCAAAAGTCACATAGACAAAGGCCTATATTATTTTATTTGTGTGCAAGTGTGCTTTGCAAGAAAATTAGATACAGGTCACCAATAAATCATAAAAGATCTGATTTTGGCCATTGCAATTCACCAGTGCATCAGCAATTCAACATGCGATCTTTCTTGGCTGAACTGATGCTGTTCAAATTTTGCATAGAGATCTGAGATGGAGACAAGTGCCAAAAGGAATTGACTGATTATAATTATCATATTCTTCTGTGAGTAGGTGGAGACACCTGGAGTGATTCTATAACAAGGCACCCATATAAGACAAACAATAAGAAAATGTTACGACGGAGGTTATTTGTAAAAATTGCAGCATATAGTCAGGCAGCTAAGCAAATGGATGTGGACCTGCCGGACAAAAGCACCAAATTTTTTTTACAGACTGCCATATATGTCTACTTTCAATTTTTGGTAGGAACCACGTTCCCCTAATTGGTTATGGCGGCCATATTGGATTTCAAAATGGCCGCTCACCAAAATTCGTTTCTACCATATCTTGGCTCCTAATTCATCTAGAATCATGATCTTGGTGTCCAAATATACATTTTCAGGGTCAAGGAATGCATTAGTGCTATCATTAAAGGTGCCAGACAAAAACTTCATGTACAATAATTTAAGAAATTCATTAAAAAGCTATTTTATTATCCGAGCCGTATGTTCATCTTTTTGCACTAATATTTAGGTTTTTCAACCATCATCAGTCTTCATTTTAGTATAAAAAATACACTTATCTGATAAAACAAAGAGAATTTGTTTATTTACCTATATTTTAATACATTAAATAATTAATAGGTGAAGCTTAAAGGTAATTTATAGCATTTGAAGAATTTCAAAGGAATTCAACCACAGTGATACAGTAACGAACATCTCAGAATCACATTCACAATGTATCATATAATTACATGATACACCCAATTTATCTGACAACAAATATAAAAAAAGTCTATAAGATTGCTGTCACAGTTTGTTGGCTTAATTCAGGCAGTGACAACAGCATAACTTTGTGCAATTCCATAGTGTGCTTTTTCGGCACCCACAACGTGTGCCGCATTGACTCTTGCAACCACATTTCACTAATTCATTGCAGGCTTCTGAAGCAACAGGCAGGTCAGTCCAAACAGGTTCCCACAGCTGATGTATTTTGTTCAATGTCCATCCCCAGCTCTCTGGGGCAGGTAACTCAGCTCACTGGTGCTCCAAATTCCAACCTGATATGCTGCTCATCTTGTGTGTTGTAATAATGCGTCTTTAGTGGGAGGGAGTGCTTCCGTTACTTTGCCTTTTCGACAAAATAAGTCTTGCCTGGCTTCATTCACCTTCTCAAGTATGCTGGTTCTGGCATACATAATGACAGTAAATCGTTCCAGCAACTGCAAATTTCTTGTGTCAATATGTAAGGATGTTGCGCCATGTACATAAATGCATCTGTCACCTCTTCAAAGCATTTCCAGGCATCCCATGCTGTCTTCTTGCCCTTACCATAGAAAGCAGATGAAGTGTCACACCCAGTGAAGCTGTGGAATACTGGTAGAGCAAGCAATTTCTCTGGGCCCAGTTTAAATTATTGTATATGAAGTTTTTGTCTGGCACCGTTAATGATAGCACTAATGCATTCCTTGACCCTGAAAATGTATATTTGGACACCAAGATCATGATTCTAGATGAATTAGGAGCCAAGATATGGTAGAAACGAATTTTGGCGAGCGGCCATTTTGAAATCCAATATGGCCACCATAACCAATTAGGGGAACGTGGTTCCTACCAAAAATTGAAAGTAGACATATATGGCAGTCTGTAAAAAAAATTTGGTGCTTTTGTCCGGCAGGTCCACATCCACCTGATATGTGTTGTTAAGCTGCCTGACTAATACAAATGGTATGCATGCAATGCTGCTCATTAAAGTCATGCATTGTGCTATTGTATACATTCGATTGTTGCGTATGTAAGTGTACCAGGCTTCATATATGACATGCATGCTTCAGGCTAAAAACAGGAGCTGGTCTACAAATTTACATCTTTATTCCCTCCGCAGGATGGGACTCATGTAGCAAAAACTGCTAGGCGCTATCCAATGAAACTCTGCCGGATTCGTCCAATCACCAAAACGAAGAAATGAATAACCGGATACAGTTTTATGTATTTCTCATATCAATCTTGGCTGGCTAGCCTACCTATGCATTACGCATGACTGAGCACTCAGCAGAAGTGCATCTATGATGAGCAGTCATGAGCCATGATTACGCTGGCCATAGATGGAGCCACAGAATAGACTTGTTCTCTATAAATAAACCTGTTGCCATAGTTTCATTTTCCACTTCTAATTGTATCAACTGAGATTTATGCACCTGTCCCTTTAAGTCGTGCACATGCTTGCTGATATATCTGTTTGACTTTAATTTGCCACCAAGATTAACTTCACATAAACATAGGTATACTTCATGTTGAATAAAAAAGGCCTCATGATAACAATTGGTGGGCACCTCAGCTCACAAAATAGTACCATCGCTCATAATTTTCCTATCCAACAAATGGCAGGACTATGCAAAATAAAGAGTGCACCTTCTTGTTTAATTTGCAAAGCAGATGAGCTCATCATTTACACAGAGTGACCAGTTATTTGGCAACAATGGTTTTTTGCCATATTTCCGGAAGTTCACAATATTTCTATGTCCTTCACCCACTACAGAGATGGATAACTTTTAGTATATATTTGCCTGCAGTGTGCCGAAGTACCTTGTAGTAGAGGAACATGCCATAGGTTCCGTGACCAATTTCTCCGACTCAATTTTTCGATGCAAATTCTGTTAGATGGGTTCAAAATAAGAAAATTTAGTGAGGGTACCCCTCTCAAAATTTCGGGCTAACTCCACCAGCGGCCATTTTCCAAAATGGCCGCCAAAATTCAAAATTTGTTATAATTCCACTTCAATTTGGCATGCAAACTCAAATTTTGGGTCTAAATATAGGTTTTAAGGGTCAGGCATTCCAATTAACATATTCCCAGAGGTGTCTGCACAACCCTAGTGGTCATAATCCAACATGGCAGCCAAAATGGCCGATGAAAATGGCTAACTCACAATTCCCGCATCATATGGTTAAAATATGGAGTTGGAGCCTGATAAAATGTGTTGACAGGCCTCAGACAAGTCATATATTGTGATTAATGATTTGTGTATTCAACACTTATGGTACCATATCCAATATGGCCAACAAAATGGCCGTTGAAATGCCCTGAATATCACTTTTATCATAATGTAGGCACTATTTGATATTTTAATTGGGTTAAAACATCTATATGGGTGAGGTCATTTTAAACGAGGCCAGCCAGGATTTTGACCTTTAACAGGACATAAAAAAAGTTTGGCTAGTAATAAGTTCTTTAAAATTCCCTGAGATGTAGAAAACAATTTTGTCTTCATAATAAATCCACTTTTACGTGAAATTATGGCTTCATCATTGAGACCAGAGCCCGAAAACTCTCAAAATGGTCCATTTTTGGGGATGTCAAACGTCACATTTTCAAACGGTGTTACTTTGACAGCTGATGGTTAGCAACTGAAGTAAGTTATGCTCAGTTTTTTTAATTTTAATGACTACCTATATACCTGAACTTAAGTTTTTAAATTCCATTTGGTATGTGAAATGTTCTGGGAATATTTCTCGGGCCACCGAAACCTCGCGTCACGTACATCATAAATGTCAAACATGGTCAATCCAGAAAAAACGTTTTCTAAAAATGGGTTTTTTTCCTATTTAAGTGCCGTTTGGTTGATTTATTTTCCATTGAATCAAGAAAGTCTATGATAAATAATCACATACCAGTCAGCTTTGGAAGGAATATCCAGCTATAGTCAAATGGTTGCAGTCCAAACATGACACCTGCTGTCACTGAAAAAATTCTCACCTACAGGACGGCCAAATTTCAAACCAAAAATTTTGACACACCCAGTAATATTTTTATGGGTTTGTATGCTGCCAAAATAAGTATTCCACAAGATTTATCTAAAATGTTTAAAAGGATATCCTACAGAGCAGCAAAGGCTGTGATATGGAGGATGCAAATTTTGAATGTCAGTAATTCTGGGATTCTCACCTACAGGACGGATATGATGTAACGTCACTGACCGAGGTGTTCTCATGTGTAGAGAAGCATCACATTAATCAAAATTTTTCATTTTGCTGTGAATAATAACTTTTGTTTCTGAAATTGGCCTTACATGAAGATACAGCACTGTCACACATCAAACTGTTTCATATGTCAAAAAGTATCAAATTGGTACATCATAATGGACAGTACATCATTATTGACCAAGAAGTAATTATTGGTCAATTATGATGTACAGATGAATTTTCGTGCTTTTTGTTATGAAAACATTACCAAAATAGAGAAAAGTTGTGTTAATTAAATTCCCAGACTTTTGTAGTCCTTGTCATGAGATTTCGCACATGCATTTCATTCTTATCTGACAATAACATAAGATTCTTTGATGTACATCACATTTGACACTTGTAATGTCAAATGTGATGTACAGCATAAATCTTAGATATATGACAGTAATCTAAACATTAAATTAAGAATTATCATGTATTTTGGGTAGCTTCCTTTACTAATGCAGTTTATCTCAACAATACATTGTGTTTGATTTCGTTAAGCCAAGATTAACAGGCGTACATCATAATTGACGCTTCCTTTAAATTCTTTTGATTATTTGTATTTTTACTTTTGTTATGAATGAGGATTTTAACTAATCTAATTTACCTCACTTGTTCTTTTATATATTTTATGGAATTTCAGAGAATTTAAGTTCTAGCTTGAGTCGCTTATTCATAATGAGTGTTTGGTGCATGTGTGTAGCTTTTGGCAACTTATTTTCCGGCTTCTTGGTGAAATTTCTCTTTTGTGTAATATTAGGCGGAATTAACATTTGAGCCTTGTTTGTTTTTATTGAAATGTTTATAATTGCATTTACTGATAAAGTTTATTTATACACAATTTGACCTAATTTTTGAAACTTGGTCAATTATGATGTACGTGTGACAGAATTCTCACCTACAGGACTATGTCAAATATGATGTAACACTAAAAATATCCCTATATCTTTTACACAACAGGTTAGATGGCTTGGATTTTACCATTCTCTCATACATTCTGTGTGTTTTTACATTTTAATCCAAAAATTTACAGAGTATACCTATGTGCTTTATTTTGACAGAACATCGAAGAAGCAAAATTGATGAACATATATTTTTGTTCCGTCAATATGTGTATTTCAAAGCAAAATGGTAATTTGTCTGCTAAAATTGTTTTAAATGATCATCCATACCTGGAACAATGATTATATGATCAATGTTTGCTATTATCAACAATAGGGATTAAATAAAGTGGAGTCAACCAAAATTTCTCACCTACGTGACGACATAGACTCTCCTCACCACAATTCTATGTGGGGCAGTGTCTGTGTAACTTAAGGACATAAAAAGTATATTTCATAAAAATTAAGACTATGGAGCACAGGCTGGATGAGGAATACATCCTAAAACATGCATTTAAAAATTTACCCTTATGTGACACTTTTGGCCTCATTTAAAATGACTTCACCCATATATAACAGCCTCCAGAATTGATATGGAATTCTTAGATGGATATAGAATACGGAAACTGGCCGTTTTGTATTCCAAGAATACACAGAGACACAAAAAGTGTACCCTGTATTTCAGGAATACACATAGACACAAAAAGTGTACCTTGTATTCCAGGAATACACATAGACGCAAAAAGTGTACCCTGTATTCCAGGAATACACATAGACACAAAAAGTGTACCCCGTATTCCAGGAATACACATAGACACAAAAAGTGTACCCTGTATTCCAGGAATACACATAGACACAAAAAATGTACCCTGTATTCCAGAAATACACATAGACACAAAAAGTGTACCCTGTATTCCAGGAATACACATAGACAAAAAAAATTGTACCCTGTATTCCAGGAATACCCGTAGACACAAAAACGTACCCTGTATTCCAGGAATACCCGTAGACACAAAAATGTACCCTGTATTCCAGGAATACACATAGACAAAAAATGTACCCTGTATTCCAGGAATACCCGTAGACAAAATGATCTCACAGAACAGTCAATGGTTTATATATGCTGAAAGTTAACACTTCAAAATCGACATGATGCAGAAATGCAATACATTACTTTTAGTTTCAATAATTCTTTATAAAAGTGGCTTTCTAAGGCTACATAATGCCTGTACATGATGTAGAAATGTATAAATTGAGTCAAAATTTGTTCATTTTCTCAAGTTCATCTGTCCATAATAGATCTTTACTGATTTCAACGTCTTGTACGCTTTGCTATTCTCTGCAGTCTGGACCAATCTGGTTTCCATGGCATGTTGTGACCTGTTGTGGCTTACTGAGTTGTGTCACGAATCTTTTCTGAATCGGTGACATCACTTTCATTTTTTTCTCGACCAATCAGAGCCCAGAAAGCAGTACTCCCTGCTACTCTGTAGAATCACAGACAGGAACTAGATTGGACAATGGTCTGGACTTCAAGTTGAAATGCAGTTTCCATCACCATCAGCCACCACCCTGCAACAAAAAAAGGGGATATAATTAATCATTCAATTAATCAATGCTAGACAGAAATAGAAAAGAGCGTGGGAGTCCAAAAATGTTGGGTTTCTCACCCAGGGTTTGAACCCGTGCAGGCATTGACCTTAAGCTGAGTGGGCCTGAAGTAACTGAGAAGATTTAGTCCAGTGACAACACTTATTTCCAACATGAATAAAAAAAACAGGTGATGTCAGAATGAGGCACAGGCAGTGGTCTGTCTTGGCTCCGCCCCCTAGCAACACCCTAGCAACCCACTCCTTTTGGCCGGAACGTAGAGAAATTATTGTTGAAGGGCAATTTTGTCAATCCCAAGGCTGAGGGGATATAGGGGAGAGTGGAGCCAGAAATTGCTGTCCTGTGTGTATACCTTTACAGCTTTCAAGGAGAACAAAGATGGAAAAGGTAGTTTAAAAAGTTGTCTAAACATCCCAACTTTAAGTCTTGGCAGTGCCCGATTTAGGAGTGTGCGGAGTGTGCGGCCGCACAGGGCCCCCACATTTGAGGGGGCCCCACACAAGCATATCACGCATATTTATAAATTCTTAAGTTCACTTGAATGATGCCGATCTGAGACATAACCTAATTGTTCAACAAATATAGCATTATAGCATTCTGGGGGACTCTTTTCAGGGGTCCCCTTCCCTATATGTCTCTTGCCCCTCTGGGGCCCCAACTTCTCCTCTTGCCTGAGGCCTCCTATGCGCCTTTCCTCTCTTGGCTTCTGCCTGGGGGGGGGGGGCTCAACTTATTCTTGAACCCCAGCCGTTCTGGGGGCCCAACCCACTTTGGGGCCCTTCCCACTCTGGGGCCCCCCTCCCACTCTGGGGGGTCCCCTCCCATTCTAGGGGCCCCTCCAATCTGGGGGCCCCTCCATTCTGGGGGCCCTCTCCCATTCTGGGGGGTCCCCTCCCACTCTGGGGGGCCCCTCCCACTCTGGCCTCAGTCCCACTCTGGGGCCCCAACTTCTCCTCTGGCCTGAGGCCTCCTATGCGCCTTTCCTCTCTTGGCCCCCTCCCCTGCCGGGCCTGTGCCTCTAGGGGGGGGGGGCTCAACTTATTCTTGAACCCCAGCCGTTCTGGGGGCCCCTTCCATTCTGGGGGGCCCCTCCCAATCTGGCCTCAGTCCTTCTTCAGGTGCTCCTGGTTTAATATGAGTTATTTAAAATTTTTAGTTATTTTTGTCAAAGGTGTCCTTACAACTTCTCAGATTTTTATTTTTTGCTGTTGTTCATGCATGGATTCTGAAATTCCTGACTTTTTGAAAAGCATCGTGTACAATCACGAAAATACATAAAAGAAAAGGTCATCAATCATATTCAGTCATGCCAGTAAATATGTTTAAAAGTTAATTTCAGCAGGACATGATTGTGGAACTTCTATTGCAAGATGAGACAATCCTTTCTGTATTAACTCTAGGGTAAAGTAAAAACACAAAAGTATGTACTACTACTTCATAAAATAAGCCCAGTTTGTGGGAGAAATTGCTAGGGACTGCCTAATACTACCTGCTCCCGTCCAGTTATTTACAAACATTAACAAATACAGAAAGCCCTTTAAAAATGGTCTCCCATCTATCTCAGCAAAAATATTAATTAGTTTTAGTATTAACATATTTTTTCGATTAAGCCAGGACAGAGTATACATGACCCTTCTGAAAGTTACAGAAAAACAGGGACAGACGCAGGGGGGGATGGGGGGATGCATGCCCCACCAGACCAAAATTTATATATTTTTACACATTAATTTAATCCACGCGCAGTCGCGTTATGTCGCGGATTACGCGTTTCATGACGCGATAGCCCGATAGACCCCCCCACCAGAATTTTCTTGATCCTCCCCTGCAGAAACATATCGACGTAATGCATTTCGGGGGCCCCCACAACTTCTCAGCACAGGGGCCCCCACACACCTAAATCGGGCACTGAGTCTTGGTGTATATCTTACCACGGCCAACATATCAGCCTCCAAAAAAATTAAACATTGGTTGAACTGGCCCCACCCTTGAGCCAGTTGAACCATCCATTGTAGCCCTGGGACCCATGCGTAGCATGGGTCATGGGTCGTCCCATACAAAATCTTGAGATTTTGACATGCTATCGGGAGAATTGAGCTAGATTGATCAATTTTTAATCAATCTTTACAAGATTTGGAATTCTGTTTCTCAAGATATTTTGCTTGGGACAGCTTTACCTTTGAAAGTGATTCTCCCAATAGAAAGGACAAATAAATCACTTTGAATATCGATAATTCCTTAAAAAAGTAACAAAAATCATCAATCTGATTGAGATCACACTGGTGACGTCATCAGACTGTGCTAAGAAGTCATAGGGTGCTTTCTGTGACGTCATGATCACAGTCAAAAACTGACCAATCAGACAACGTCATTTCTTCAATGCATAAAGAAAAAAATCATTTCTTTACATTCACAGGATAATGGCTAAACCGTTTTAACATTAAGAGAAATAGAAATAGGTGCCGTCAGTAGGAAATTTTGTCTAGTTGCAGATGGTGTAATTGAAATTAACGAACTCCAAATATTTTCTGAGATATCTCAATTCTCCCTCACCCTGTCTTTGAAATCTCATGGTTTTTCAATGGGACGATTCATGACCCCTGTCCCACAGGGGTCCTGGGCTACATCCATTGGGGCCAGTTGAACCATCCATTGGGGCCAGTTGAACCATTGGAAGGATGATGGGTGAAGTTCGGGGATGCAGTCCTTTATTTTTGCTAACAAGTTTAGCGAGGAGCATAGCATGTTTTGGCTAAATTTGACATGTCTCACACATTTTTTTCTGTTCAAAGAATAGCCTGGGGCCAGTTGAACCAGTCGACGATTAAACTTTAATAATATTTTTTTCTAAGTATTTTAATCGTTTGTAATTTGCAACTTAGAAAAACAGTTTTTGAAGCAATCACTGTTTTCTGAGGTGAATAATAAGAATAATAATAATAATGATAGGTAATCAAAGAATACCAATATAATCCCCCGCTTGAAAGCTGTAAAGGTATGCACACAGGAGAGAAATTAATTCAAGGGCGATATTTTTTAACAATGGAACTTTATAACAAAACAACCCAAGTCAGGGTCATTGAGTAACAATATCATGAGCTGTTGTGTGAATTAATATCACTCGAGCCCGAAGGCAGCATCCCAAGTGAAATGTTTCGATGGTTGGAGTGACATTAATTCACCTGACAGCGAGTGATATTGTGCGAAGTGTCCTGACGCGTGGTTGTTTTGTTTCTATCACCTGGTTTTACCTCAGATTTTTAGTTATAAAGGGAGGCTATTTTCTGCCATTACAAAAATGTGATGTCACCATGGAGCAACAATGGATATGGCGTCACAATCTTATTGTTTTGGCCATTGCTTGGTTTGTGATGTCATCAGGGAACCGAAATGCTGGTGATTTCATAACCATTGTTAAAAAAAAAACCCTTGAAGGGTGGTATTTTTTAAAATATCATAGGCCCTGATATTTTGACTGTAAACGGTGATGTTCACAGCCAACCAGGTGATAATATAACAAAACAACCCAAGTCAGGGTCACTGAGTAATTATGCTACAGTCTCAAGGCACATTACGGAGAACTTTTTACCGCTGAGGGATAGCTTGAGATGAATTCTAGGAAGGGAAAAAAATTACCAACCCGGGCGACATACAATGTTTATAAAACGATTATATAATTAATTAAAAGCATATCACGGCGGGATAAGATCGTAAATCGGGGGGATAAGATCGTAAATCGGCGGAGACAAGATCATATCCCTGTGAGAAAGATCTAAATGCCTGTGGGGATGTCAAAAATCGTCGGCGGGATGTCAAAAGACCGTCGGCGGGATGTCAAAAACTGCCGGAGAGGCTGCAAATGTCCCGCAGGGGAAGTAAAAATATCCCGCAGGAGCAAGAGAGGTCCCCGCAGGGGCAGGTGAGGTCCCCTCAGGGGCAGAGGATGTCCTAATATCCCGCCTGAGATGTTTTTGAGACTTTCTCACTGAAAAAATCCCCGCCGGACATCCAAAAATCAAGAAAATTTTGGGCTCTGTTCCACCGTCATGGAAAAAAAGTTTCAACGTGTTGAATCTTTTTTGACATCCACGGCGCAGTTTTTCCATTTCTAGAAACCCCTGAGGTAAGCAAAAACTACCCCTGAGGGATGTGAAAAGTCGACGGCGGATCACCCAAATTCATCCAAATTACCAGGAAATACCATTCTGCCGACGCCTAAAGTGCTCCGTAACGTGCCGTGAGAATGGGGCATAACAATATCACTCGCTGTTGTGTGACTTAATATCACTCGAGCCCTGCGGGTGATATTGTACAAAGTGCGCTGACGAATGTTTGTTTTATTTTTATCACCTGGTTTTTCACTCAAATTTTATTTATAAACAGAGACTATTTTCTGCCAATACAAAATGTGGCGTCACCATGCAGCAACAATGGATATGACGTAACAATACCATTTTTTTGGCCATTGTTTGGTTTGTGACATCATCGGGCAGCTAAAATGCTGGTGATGTCATGTACTTAGTGCATTGCTTATTAATCGATTTAGTACCAAATATCATGATGCAAAAAATATAATAGTCAGGTTGCCAAACCTGATTTTTCACCTTAACCCTGCACCGAGTCCACCGACGGATAAAGTTTTTTATATTTTTGGTAAATTTTCGTCAGTTCAAAAATCTCAGAGCATTTAGACCCACAAAAAGCACATCTTTGGTATTTAATGTATACAATATACAAATTTCAGTGGCAGAAGTACAGCGAGAAACAAAAATAAACAATTTTTCACATTTTTCAATGATTGTGAGAAAAGTATTAATGTCATGGGGATTAGAGCTATAAAAGGCTCAACTGGGATGAAAGATACCATATTTACCGAAAAATGATAAATATACATGTGATAGTTTTGGCTTGTGCCTTATAGGCCTACACAAAATTTTTTTTTTCAAATTTTTCAATAATTGTGAGAAAAGTATTGATTTCATGTGGATTAAACCCCTAAAAGGTACAACTAGGATAAAAGACACATTAATGTCCCAAAAATAAAAACTATACATCCCACAGTTTTGGCATTACTCCCAATACACATGGGACGCCCATTATCCGTAAGCCCGCCCGCCCGCCCGCCAGACAAATTTTCCCAAAGTAACTACAATATCCGTAGGCAATGTATACATTGCCGAGGGTAAAAATTCAACGATGTCCAGCACTACCAAATTTATAAATAAATTCCCGCCAAAGAAAAATCCAAGTTCCCCGAAAATCTAATTGTTGCCGCCCCCCTGAGGTCATGGGCCCATAGGTTAATACTAGCCCTGGGACCCATGCTTGGTCATCCCATAGAAAATCATGAGAAATCAACATGGTGTTGGGAGAATTGGTCTAGATTAGACAGTTTTTATCCAAATTTGATAAAATGTTGGATTTGAGCAGCCCACATATTTTACTACTGACGGCACTAGTTTTGATAGCATTTTCATAGCGATTTGCATGGTAAAAATAACTTTTAAATGAGAGAAATGCCAAAGAAAATTGAGAGAAAGCCGTCAGCCTCGTTTTTGTGTGTGCCGTCAGTAGAATGTCCTTCAAATCTCATGATTTTTCAATGGGACGATCCATGACCCCTGCCCTAGGGGTCCAGGGCTAGGTTAATACGGCTCTGCTTTTATCCAATGGATGAAGCTGAAAAGAGTTGCCACAGTAGAGAAAGTGCGCTGGGTAACTGGCGCGAAATGTACTTTTCAGAATTTACTGTGTTTTTGGTGCACAAGGGGGGCCCATCAGATACAATTTGCCCCGGGCCCAGAAATGCGCTGATACGGCCCTGGATAAATTTATCAAAAGTCCTTTTTTTCAACTTTTCACATGTTTTTTTCCTTTTTACCAAAATATATTTCTCTACTTTCTTTTTTTTTTTTTACTTAACCCCACTACAAACGTCTTTTTTCTTAAATTTTTTTCCCTACATTTTTTTATCCCAAATTTTAACATAACTTTGCTTTTCCCCACTTTTTCCCAAATATTTTCCCCCACTTTTTTCACAATTTCTTATATTTCAATCATTTTTTCTTCACATCTTCTTTTTTTTGGTATTCATTTTTACCTTAAATTTTTATTGAACAAACCCAAACAGCGCAGAGAAGTATGCAAACACATTATATGAAAATTACATTTTTTGTAGGCCTACTATAAGCATATTTTTGTCTAAAACTAAGTAAAGCTTCAATTTCCCCATTAAAAAAAAATTCTCTAGTAGGCCTACATGTAGCTATTTTCTTAGAAATACTTTTCCATAATGGAGACCACAGGTCTTGGCCCGTAGGGCCAAGACCGCATGGTCTTCAAATGGTAGAAGACAGAGCTACTCACACAGGGATATACTAAGGAAAATTTTTGCATGCGCCAAACAAAAAAGTGTCGGCGTTTATGTGACGTCATTACTGAATGAGAAACAATGGTGATGACGTCACAAGAGAGTCTGTCATAGATAACGTCACTTAAGCAAGCTATAAATAACTTCATAACGTTATTACACACCCAGAGCAGTGTCAGGAGCACTTGATCTATAGATCGTGACATTCACTTCAGTAGCTCGGCATACTTTTGTTGATGCTAATGCTTATGCATTGGGAGCAGCATTTGTATGAAAGCCAAATAAGCCCAAATTGACAAGTTAAGTCACTTTTAAGTAAACAGCAAAATCTCTATCAAATCAGTGAAAATTTACAATTTCTCATGCTTTTATATAAAGTAAACAAGAACAGATAAAAATTGTAAGTAAAGCACATTGCCTTTTGCAGGCTCGGAGACCATTTATTATCCAGGGGGGGGGGGGTGGAGCTTCATTTAAATAAATCATTTCTTGCTCAGTTTTGGTGAATCAATAAATTCTTTTTGGGCAGCCTTTATTACAGTTTTTCTTTCTGAATGGTAATTTTTTCCTTTTTTAAAAGTCTTTTTTATTTAACAAACCCTTAATATATGTAATTATGAGAATCATAGAATCACAGTTTCATAAATGTTGAAGAAAAAACTAACAATACACTTTCAGATCACACAAAAAAAGTAGACAGATCTTCATCCTGTGGTCTCTCTATGCTTTTGCATTATCATATTACGTTTTTGTGGCATCAAGAATTTTTTCACACTTTTGGCAGTAACTCCTGACCAAGATCTTGAAGCCTGTCTTATATGAAAATTAATTTTGAGTAATTTTAATTAATTTTAATTAAAATAGCTTATTAGTGAGGGCCTCGATTAATTGTCTTTAAATGTTTTGTGTCCTGGTGGTGCTATCTTCATTCTTTGGCATTTTAATACGCAGGCCCAATTATTATAACAAAACAACCCAAGTCAGGGTCACTGAGTAACAATATCACGAGCTGTTGTGTGAATTAATATCACTCGAGCCCGCAGGGCGAGAGTGATATTAATTCACACAACAGCGAGTGATATTGTACGAAGTGCCCTGACGCGTGGTTGTTTTGTTTTTATCACCTGGATTTACCTCAAATTTTCAGTTATTAAAGAGGGACTATTTTCTGCCATTACAAAAATGTGACGTCACCATGGAGCAACAATGGACATGACGTCACAATCCCATTATTCTGGCCCTTGTTTGGTTTGTGACATCATCAGACAGCTGAAATGCTGGTGATGTCATAACCATTATTAAAAAATATCGCCCTTGAAGGGTGGTATTTTTTACAATATCATAGGCCCTGATATTTTGACTGTAAACAGTGATATTCACAGCCAACCAGGTGATAATTTTTTAATAAACTTTTGAAAATGTAGGACTTGTAGGTCTATAGGCCTACATTTTTTGGAGGCCCACCATAAGCATATTTTTGTCTAAAACTAAGTAAAACTTCAATTTCCCCATTAAAAAAACATTTCTCTACATGTAGCTATTTTCTTAGAAATACTTTTTCAATTATTTATGGGTGATTTATATCTGAACTGTTAAATATAAATATTACTTGTAGGGCCTATTACCAGGTAAAGGCATTGAAAAGTATTTGATCATTATGAAATGTTAAGTCTACACTGGTACATACCTTAAAATGCAAGTTCTTTATTCCCAAAATCCAGTCTTGAGGAGATTTCAGCTTCTTGTCAACAGAAATGCATTCAGGTGCTCAATTGTGACGTCACCCAGCAACAATCCCATTGTGTGTCATTGTGATGACATCACAATGGTTTTGTGACGTCACCTTTTCACTTGGCCAGCAGCATGTAAACAAAACAGCAAAGATCCACAGAAAAGGCCACAGGCAGGAGTTCCAGGACACAAGCAAAGATTTAGGCTTATAAAGAATAAGACACAGTACAGTAAGTCACCATTTTTATTAGTATTGACTGACATAAAAGAAAAGAAAATCTAAATCTTCGGAAATTTGTCAATGTCAAAATTTACAGACAGTTTACTGGTATCCGTTTGATCAATGTTTTCAGGAATTTCTCTGAATATTCAGAACTTAAGTAAAAAACTCTTGTCAAAATTAATTTATACCAAGTACATGAACCAGCGTCATGGCCCTATCACTAGTACCCGGGCACTAGTATCAGCTGAGATAAAATAAATTCATGAATAAAACCACATTGACAACATTATTTTTAGCAGAAAAAGCAAAATATGTGTGAAATCATCATGTTCTTATGATTAAACATTATTACATGTAAAGCTAAATAATTGAAGGGGGGAGTGAGAGAATTATTCTATGACTATGGGCACTGTCAATCACAGATACCTCAATGTTTTTGCTGATTTTCGGTGATTTCGGAAAGAAAATCAGAAGATTCTTGTTCATTTCAGCTGTGACGTGATCACCAAATTAACTGTGTATGGCTATGACAACACTACACCCCCATTTAGTTTCCAGTTTGCGATTGAAGAGCACTGCACATTTAGGGGCCGACCAGATGACTTCGTTTTTTGGGGGGGGGGGGGGGGTTGGGATTTTTGAAAATCCTGTAAAGAAAAGTTTGTTGCTCCTCCCAGTCCCCCTATGCAAAAAAAAAAATGGTTTGTAAACTTTTTTTTCCAATTTCCAGATTTTTTTTTTCATTGTTTTCATTTTCACTTGCAACCATGTCAGGAGGGAGGAGGGGTCAAACTCCACATAGAAATGTCAGCAAATATTTTTGATACCATTAGCTTGTTGACTTGTGAGTTTTCATATATCTTTTTGATCTCCTGGATTGTACCATCAACGACATCTATTTTCGACACGACTGTTGAATTCGACACTCACCAACCTGCCTGTCAAGTGAATGAATCAGACCAGCAAGTTGTTGACATTTGGCGGACACTACCACGAATTACACTGCAGTTGCAGCATGTGTCAAATGCACTTGACTGCCCCCAAATCAGCATGTCTGATTCAACTGTCGTGTCGAAATTAGATTCCTCAATGGTATAATCAATATAGCCCTATAACTGTTGGCCCCCGGCTGGGAAAAAGGGTGCCGGAAGGAAATGTGGGCGACAGGGGCGTTCCGACGGTTTGGAGGATTATTGAAATAAGGCCTAATAATGTTGAAGATCAAAGGGCACACCTTTCCCTGCCTCCCCTGGACTAGGGCAGGGGGGGGCAATTGTCCCCCCTGCCTCCCCCGTTCCGGCACCCCCGGCTGAGGGAGGGCAGGCCCCCCCCCAAGGAAGAAGTGACAACAATAGCTTCTACATGAGCTGTAGCGGAGAGAATCATGCAAAGTCAGGCATTTGGTTCGCATGACATTCTCGGAATCGCCTTAAATTTTACATAGTGATCAGACCACCTCTTAAACAAGGAAATGTGAAATTGAAACTTCAAAACTCAGAATACTTTTCTCACAGGGGGGCCTCATAATAGGGGTGTCGGGAAGCCATTTTTCACAGAAATCCTCCTTTCATCAACAAAAAAGTGGCCGATGTTCAGCACTCTCTGGATGCTAGAAAAAATTTACAAAATATATTCAAACTGGGTTTAGATGAAAAGAAAAATTTGAAAAACACATGCCATGTTTGGAGGGCAATTTCTCAAATTTTTGCGGGTCTTATATTGGTTAGAACATAAGCAAAACACTTGAATTTTATAAATCTGGTGAGAAACTTGTGGGAATATTTGAATTTTCAGAAATTCATCCATTTCAAAAACTATTTTTCCGAAATTCCGTAAAAAAAATCATGAAAATTTCATAGTCAGTAGGTTGAAGTAGTACCCGCCCTATTTTCATAATTTTTCATTGTAATTAATGAAATTTACAATTATTCAGTGAATCAGATAAGTTTTATCGGGAAAAATAATTATTTTGTATCACAGGACTAATTTTCAAAATTTAATTTTTTCAGAAATTTTGATAAGTTAACGGAGATGTATTAATTTCGTGGGCCTTAGCCTGACATAGTAACCAATTTCAATGATCATTCATGATAAAACATCTATATTTAATAAATCAGAGGAGATAATTGTTGGAAATCAAGAAATTTTGAAAATATGGATAATTTGTCCTACTCCAGGAGGGTCACTCCAAAACTGCCGATTTTGCCATTTACCAAAATATGAAAACATGCCATGTGTAGAGGGCAATTTCTCAAAATTTGAGAGGAATTTTCAGAAATTCAGCCCTTTCAAAAACAGTAATTTTCCAAATTTCCTGAAAAATAATGAAATTTCTGTAGTCAAAGTTAAGTTTGAACAGGAAAAATAATTAATTGGTATCACAAGGCTTATTTTCGAAATTTAATCAGTCACAAATTTTGATTTATCGGATACCGGAAATCTATCAATTTGTGGGCCTAAGTGTGACATAGCAACGCTTCCAAAACTGTAGGCCTAATCTTCCAAATTGCCTGAAAAAATCATGAAATCTCCGTAAAAGTCATCTTGGACATTTTCCATGAAAATATCTGGAATCTGGGAAAATTCCAAATTTTTCACTAAAATTGTGCTCATTATTTAATTAAATACCATTATGAGGGGGAAAATGTCACTATGGTAAGATTGCTGTGTTTGCATTCTACAAAGAGAAATTGCATTTTTGCGTTTATCTCCAATTCTTTTGATTTGGCGGCAATTCAACCTCCCAGCCTCCAAGATCTAAAATGCTTCAAAATGCACCTCGAAGGCAGTTCTGCCGAGGACATCTAATGAAGCCTGGCAGTGGTCATAGGTGGTTGACTGGTGAAAACCAGAAATCTATTTTGACTTGTTAAGGCCTAACTTGTTTAATTAGTTTTAAATATATTTGAATACTTTCAAGTTAGTTTTAAGCAGTAATCTTAAAAGCCATTTTGGGCATTTCCCATGAAAATATTATTGAATCTGGGAAAATTCATCGAAACCCCCAATTTCTCGTTAAGAATATCGTTAACGAGAAATTTGGAGTTTTTTTTGACGAATGTATTTTAAGTATCAGTTCTGCATTATTTTTTGCCGAGTTTTCATCAAAATCGGGGTCCCTTTGCACAAAATTTCTGTTAGTCGCAAAGATGTTTAGAGAACATTTATCAGAAAAATTATAAAAATTCATAAAAGAAATTAATTTCAGAGTAAGAAAATTAATAATCTGCTGCATACCGTGCCTCTTCATATGAATCATATCCAACCGAAAAATGAATTCCTCAAATATTTGTTCTTACACTTTTCTGGATAAGTAGGATTTTTTGCGACTTCTCAAGAAAATTTATTGACTCCTATTCTAAAATTAATTCAATCAACCTTCACTCAAAAAATTGTGCATAACTGCAGTGCCCCCTCACTGGAATAGATAAATTTATAGTCAGGTTGCCAGAGGGTTATACCCTGCACCGACGGATAGAGTTTTTTTCTCAGTGGATTCGCGGTCCTTAGACCCTCCATAAAACATAAATGGCGGGTAATGAGAGCGTATCCTTGAGCATTTTGAGAAAATGGTCGAATTCAAAATGGCCGTCAAAACGGGCATCGGTCAGCCTAACTTTCTTAGTTTTGGACCCAGAAAGGTGTGCAATACCTCTATTTCAGATAACATTTGTATGGGGAACTCATTTTTCAGGTTTTTGAATTGTTATGACCATCCTATCTGATGTTATATTGAAAAAAAGGCATATCATTTCTTGAATTTGCAGTTGTTTTAGGCAGAAGCCATGATTCCATGAATTATGTTGTTTTTCTATGCCTGCACATGTGAAATTAATTTCAAATCCGTATTAGTTCTTATTATTGATGGTCAGTGCATCATAAGTTGATGTATTGCTTGGTAATGGTGACGTTTTCAAGGTCTAAATGTCTAAAATATGACTTTTAATTGGCACACACTGTCACAATAGTGACTGATTCTATTTGCACTCTTTGACTTGCAAATGGCTGTTTCAGTGCAGACTTCAATATGTGAAGACAAAAGACCCAAAACAATCATGAACATAAAGTGCATGGGGATGCTCTGCATTAGGAGCTACAACATTAATTCAAATAATGGTTGTTCGTACCAGTGACAGTTTCCTTGCATCAGTAGGCCTATAGATACCACAAATTCACATTTCCTATTATTTAACCTAAGAAGGAAGAATTGCTGTGATGAAGACAGGACTGTTTGGCCTCCTTTGACTAAATAAGTCTTTCGGAAATTGCAAACACATAGCGGATGCAGAAGCTGTGAGTGACTTTGCAACAAATCAAGAAGAAAAAATACAAGGAAAGGAATGACTATTCTAAAGGCATGGGGAGTGCAAGAGCAACTGGACATGTAAATAGTCCTGAGAGCAGGTATCCTTGCAACAGATGCATTGTTCTGCAAATGATATCCAGATTCTTCAGTGATTAAGCGAATATGGAGAGCCAAAGGCAATGTTTCTGGCATCTTAGAACACTGTCAAGCAAGCTGCAAGATCTTCACAGAGAAGCAGTAAGTGCAACACTATAAGAATTGGGACTCCTAAAATGGCATTACCTTTTAAAATGCATTTGTGGTTTCCATCATGGTATGGCTGTTAAAGAGGCACTGTGCACAATGGTCCAGATGAACAGCTGAAGCTGTCCCAGACATTCCCCAAGAATATCAAAGGCTGAAATATCAATTCTGAGAACATTGGGTGTGTATTATGACACTGTAATTTTAAAAAAATCTTGTCAACTGATACAGCCTTTCAACCTGCAAAATTTCTTGATACCAAAAACCTTTTCACACTACTAAGTGATGCCAATTCCCATTGGCAGGGTGGGGAGAATATGTTCAACAGCATTCTGGACTACATCTTGAGAAATACCTTTTAAAAATTGTAGTCTGTTACCCATGATTGTTGTTCGCAAGCCTTAAGTGCTCCCTCCTTATTCCTGGCTCTACAATTTATTTTCATTGATTATATTCAGGGTAGCATTAGATCGTTCTGTGAAAAAATAACAGAACAAATATTCTCTAATTATCTCTCTTATCTGCCAAATCACTGAAGAATCTGAAACAACAAAGATTGTAGTACCATGAATCTGCTGCATGGATAGGCCTATTTGCTGTCTGGACTATCAACACGTGCAGTTGCTCTTGCACTCTCGTGGTCTAATAGTAATTCCTTTCTTTGAATTTTTTTTTATTGATTTGTTGTGTAGCCATTTCTACTTCTCAACTTTTTTCAGTTTAAGGAAGCAAATATGCACGTAAACAATTCATGACCAAAATACCATGGACCCCCAGATTTGGCAAAAGCACTGACATACACTTATTCAGTCAAAGGAGGCCAAACACTTGAGGAAGTCCTCTTTTTAGGTGTAGGAGAAGTCAACAACTGGTGATTTCTTCAACTCAGCAGTTCTTCCTTCTTAATTGGCTGTCTCTGAGAAAACCATGCGGGGGGTGAAACGTGGCCCGAGCCGGATGTTGACGAAATTTTCACCAAACGCCCTTTAGACACAGTAATGAAGGTTGGTTAAGTCCGTTTTTCTATAATTTCAATCTTCCTTGATTTTACCCCACTTGAAAATAGGGTGTCAAGTGTGGCGCAAAATTCCTTTAACATGGGTTTCAATGGGAAAACATGCCAACTTTAGCACTATAGGAACCAGAGCGCAGCGCTCAGTTTGAAAATTTTATGATGGAGGATGATTACACATGACTTGAATATTCTAAATTCACTTTTTGTAGCGTGGAACACTCCTTCATAAGCCAGATATAAGCATTTTTAGATAGCGGAGGGTGGCAAATTTCTTTGCGTTTCACAAAAAATGAAAAAATACTAAAAACGTCATAATTCTGCTAAGATTTGTCCAAATTTGACAATTTTAGTGTCTAACTATATGTTTTGGGCAATTCCGCACCTCTTGGGATGATTTTTATTTTGATTGGAGGTCAAGGTCACTGCCTAAGGTCAAGGTCAAATTCAATTTTTTCTGTAATTTAATGATATTTCAAGTTTTAGTCCCCGATATCTATCAAAAAGTCCCATAATATCAATGCTTATTCAGCATAAACTGATTTTGTAAATTTCTAGCTTTATGTTAATACCCCATAACGTTTACAATACCACATGAAAAAGCAGTGGATATATCCCATGTGGTATTGCGTTGTATACTCAATGGTTTTGTGTATACCACATGTTTTGACAATTGCTGATGATGTCATTGCATTGTGTGCCATTGTGACGTCATGTCCATGGTGATGTCACAACATTGTGACATCATCAGTTGAGCTGCTATCTGTGCTCTGATTGGCTGATGCAGCTGTTGAGTATAGATCACCTGAGTGAAGTTCAGCATTTCTTGGAGTTACATAATGGGGTATAAATAAGACCAAATGGTTGTATGGTGGTATTTTGAGATGTACTCCCACTCGTGAAGATATCCTGAGTCCTCTGTACCCACTCGTGCTAACGCACTCGTGGGTACAGAGGACTCAGGATATCTTCAACTCGTGGAGTACATCTCAAAATACCACCATACCCATTTGGTCTTATTATAGTATCCTAAACTGTATCAAAAACCTGTTTTTTTAACCATAGGGGCACTTTCAAATTTTCGAAATTTCATCATTTTTAAGCATCAGCTACAACAGTAGCTGATCGCTTCTTGCAATCGTCGTTTTCGTCGCCAACCTTCTTCGTCCGCCATTTTTTCTCAAATGGATGTCGGCAAACTTCGGCATCTCACGAAAACACCCGAAGTATCAAATGCTATTTTTTCCGGGTCTCATTCGGCAATTTTAAATATTTCCTCATTATCAAAGTAGCTTTATACACTACTACAAGCAATTTACACCCCTGTTTTCATATTTTGCAATCATTTGTTAAAAAAAAAAAAAAAAACTTCATCAGCCAATCAGGTCACTGCATTTCCGTGGGATTCCAATATGGAGGACGAGAGGAACAACAATTCATGTTTTCTGACGAATTTCACCTGCAATGATCATATACGGCCTTGCACATGACTGTCAGGTATTTAAACCGATCAAGTTAGGTGTTATAGTCATTGTACTATAGAAAAACGTTTGTCAAAGCAACTTTGGGTGTTCTCTGCTTTGATTTGTCCTTGTTCTGTAATATCAAGCAAAACGTAGCGGTCGCGGTCAAGAAAAGCTGTTGCCGTCAGTCAATGCATTGCAAAGTCAAGTCATTTTCAATTCAAGCCGCCAGTAATGTGTTTAGTTAGCCGCCGCCGACTTTTGTACCCCAACATATTTGGTACCGTTGGATTTGCCTTGAAAAGACGATTCTAATGGTGTCAAAATTGTCAATATTGGATGAATCTGACCCTAACTACACATGTTCAGTGATGTTGGTTGCATTTTAAGACATAATATTTCTGTAAATGTTTTGATATATATATTGGTCACACCAGCTAGGCCCTTCCATGCAATAGGCCTAAGCATGATTAAATATATATTCCACATATTTACAATGTTCATTCATTATTTTAGTTGGCCAAGCTCAGTCATCCAACTTCATAGTTAGTCAAGTAGTCAGTCAAGTCAAGTTATGGAGCATCAAGCCATTAATCCAAGCATGACTTGACTGGCTCCAGGGTCTAGTCGTAGTAAAAACTGCATAAATTCTCTCTTAACTCAATCAATGCAGTTGAATTACCACAAGTACAGCTATTAGGTGTAAATAAATGGCAGACCCCATTTTTGAAAGCTCAGGTAAATATCTGTTAATTATGTTTTCTGATGAGTGCATAAAATTGAAATTCCTGAGTATCCTGCCACAATGGATAGTGATACTCCTTTCATTTTATTTAAAACGTATCAGATCATTTACATTTTAAGCATTATTTGTTTATTTCTACAGCTGATGCTTTACATGCTTTGCATGGTATTTTTTCAAATTGCAGGTTAAATATTTTGAAGATGTCCATCGATCATTGTGCGTTTATAATTCAGAGTTCAATGAATTGCTGCTATTGCATGAGAGTCAAATAAGGGATTCTGGGCCAGAAAACAGACCTTAGAATATGATATGAATGTTTTCGGCGGCCATTATTGAAAATTTTGTCACCTCAGTTAATGTCAAAACTAATAGAGATAACAGAAAAGTTTTTGTTTCTATACCTATGTTTTCAGGGTCAAGGAATAACACAAAAACATTTTTATCATTGTATGTTATGTAATATATTATATGTGTAATTTGGCTGCCACAACAACAACAAAAGTGTCTTTGCTGGTATCAGATTTCTATGTGGGTGGGGGGGGGGGGGGCACCTGGGGACCAAGGTCCAATATCTGGGGCATCCCCCCCAACTGTTAAACCCTGTGGGAATGTTTTTTTAATGGATAATTTCTTGCCCAATTTTAGAAATGAATAAATTATTGATATTCTCCTGATCCAATAATTTCAATTCAGTGCCTTGACATTTTTGGGAGATGTCACAAACTTCATACACACAAACTTCATACACACCAAAAAATAATTGTATTTTCTCTTGGATAATCTAGTGTGCTCTGAGATAAACTCCAGAAATATGGCTCTACTCAGTCTGACCGACTCCCTTGCCTTGACCTGCCAGGGAATGTCTCAAACAGCAAACAGGCAATTCTGGTCTTTTTCCCGGAAATGTCTCCTTGATAAACATTATGTGATACTTCTTCATGGAAGTCATATTTTCTGAATGTTGGCTATTGCAAGCAAACAGTAAATCATAAAGTTTTATTATACCTCCACCATGAAAGTACAGCTGAGCTGTCATTGGCTGAGAGCTGGTCACATGTCAGTTATTATTTTAGGATATTGCCCTGCAATTGTAAGTTCAAAAACCTAAAAATGTGAATTGTTAAAAAATATTTCCAATTTTTTTTTCCCTTAAATTTTTTTCCCATATTTTTTCTTACAAAATATATTTTTTTCCCCAAATTGTTTTTTTAACATTTTTTTTCCCATCGTTATTTTCCCCCAAAAATTATTTTTCCACAACATTTTTTTGGCAAAAATGTCTTTTTCCTAAATGAGGCTATTTCGTAGCGATAAAAAAAAACACCAAAACTAGTAATAGTGCAATGCTTATCTTCGGCCTCGTGAATGAGTTTTCAGTTACGTACCATCGAGGGAAATAGATTTTACTTATGCTCTCAAAATCAGTCAATATCTGTAGGCCTCAGTGCCCGATTTAGGTGTGTGGGGGCCCCTGTGCTGAGAAGTTGTGGGGGCCCCCGAAATGCATTACGTCGATATGTTTCTGCAGGGGAGGATCAAGAAAATTCTGGTGGGGGGGTCTATCGGGCTATCGCGTCATGAAACGCGTAATCCGCGACATAACGCGACTGCGCGTGGATTAAATTAATGTGTAAAAATATATAAATTTTGGTCTGGTGGGGCATGCATCCCCCCATCCCCCCCTGCGTCCGTCCCTGTTTTTCTGTAACTTTCAGAAGGGTCATGTATACTCTGTCCTGGCTTAATCGAAAAAAATATGTTAATACTAAAACTAGTTAATATGTTTGCTGAGATAGATGGGAGACCATTTTTAAAGGGCTTTCTGTATTTGTTAATGTTTGTAAATAACTGGACGGGAGCAGGTAGTATTAGGCAGTCCCTAGCAATTTCTCCCACAAACTGGGCTTATTTTATGAAGTAGTAGTACATACTTTTGTGTTTTTACTTTACCCTAGAGTAAATACAGAAAGGATTGTCTCATCTTGCAATAGAAGTTCCACAATCATGTCCTGCTGAAATTAACTTTTAAACATATTTACTGGCATGACTGAATATGATTGATGACCTTTTCTTTTATGTATTTTCGTGATTGTACACGATGCTTTTCAAAAAGTCAGGAATTTCAGAATCCATGCATGAACAACAGCAAAAAATAAAAATCTGAGAAGTTGTAAGGACACCTTTGACAAAAATAACTAAAAATTTTAAATAACTCATATTAAACCAGGAGCACCTGAAGAAGGACTGAGGCCAGATTGGGAGGGGCCCCCCAGAATGGAAGGGGCCCCCAGAACGGCTGGGGTTCAAGAATAAGTTGAGCCCCCCCCCCTAGAGGCACAGGCCCGGCAGGGGAGGGGGCCAAGAGAGGAAAGGCGCATAGGAGGCCTCAGGCCAGAGGAGAAGTTGGGGCCCCAGAGTGGGACTGAGGCCAGAGTGGGAGGGGCCCCCAGAGTGGGAGGGGCCCCCCAGAAAGGGAGGGGGCCCCAGAATGGAGGGGCCCCCAGATTGGAGGGGCCCCTAGAATGGGAGGGGACCCCCCAGAGTGGGAGGGGGGCCCCAGAGTGGGAAGGGCCCTAAAGTGGGTTGGGCCCCCAGAACGGCTGGGGTTCAAGAATAAGTTGAGCCCCCCCCCCCCCAGGCAGAAGCCAAGAGAGGAAAGGCGCATAGGAGGCCTCAGGCAAGAGGAGAAGTTGGGGCCCCAGAGGGGCAAGAGACATATAGGGAAGGGGACCCCTGAAAAGAGTCCCCCAGAATGCTATAATGCTATATTTGTTGAACAATTAGGTTATGTCTCAGATCGGCATCATTCAAGTGAACTATAATAAGAATTTATAAATATGCGTGATATGCTTGTGTGGGGCGCCCTCAAATGTGGGGGCCCTGTGCGGCCGCACACTCCGCACACTCCTAAATCGGGCACTGCCAAGACTTAAAGTTGGGATGTTTAGACAACTTTTTAAACTACCTTTTCCATCTTTGTTCTCCTTGAAAGCTGTAAAGGTATACACACAGGACAGCAATTTCTGGCTCCACTCTCCCCTATATCCCCTCAGCCTTGGGATTGACAAAATTGCCCTTCAACAATAATTTCTCTACGTTCCGGCCAAAAGGAGTGGGTTGCTAGGGTGTTGCTAGGGGGCGGAGCCAAGACAGACCACTGCCTGTGCCTCATTCTGACATCACCTGTTTTTTTTATTCATGTTGGAAATAAGTGTTGTCACTGGACTAAATCTTCTCAGTTACTTCAGGCCCACTCAGCTTAAGGTCAATGCCTGCACGGGTTCAAACCCTGGGTGAGAAACCCAACATTTTTGGACTCCCACGCTCTTTTCTATTTCTGTCTAGCATTGATTAATTGAATGATTAATTATATCCCCTTTTTTTGTTGCAGGGTGGTGGCTGATGGTGATGGAAACTGCATTTCAACTTGAAGTCCAGACCATTGTCCAATCTAGTTCCTGTCTGTGATTCTACAGAGTAGCAGGGAGTACTGCTTTCTGGGCTCTGATTGGTCGAGAAAAAAATGAAAGTGATGTCACCGATTCAGAAAAGATTCGTGACACAACTCAGTAAGCCACAACAGGTCACAACATGCAATGGAAACCAGATTGGTCCAGACTGCAGAGAATAGCAAAGCGTACAAGACGTTGAAATCAGTAAAGATCTATTATGGACAGATGAACTTGAGAAAATGAACAAATTTTGACTCAATTTATACATTTCTACATCATGTACAGGCATTATGTAGCCTTAGAAAGCCACTTTTATAAAGAATTATTGAAACTAAAAGTAATGTATTGCATTTCTGCATCATGTCGATTTTGAAGTGTTAACTTTCAGCATATATAAACCATTGACTGTTCTGTGAGATCATTTTGTCTACGGGTATTCCTGGAATACAGGGTACATTTTTTGTCTATGTGTATTCCTGGAATACAGGGTACATTTTTGTGTCTACGGGTATTCCTGGAATACAGGGTACGTTTTTGTGTCTACGGGTATTCCTGGAATACAGGGTACATTTTTTTTGTCTATGTGTATTCCTGGAATACAGGGTACATTTTTTGTGTCTATGTGTATTCCTGGAATACAGGGTACACTTTTTGTGTCTATGTGTATTTCTGGAATACAGGGTACATTTTTTGTGTCTATAGTATGTGTATTCCTGGAATACAGGGTACACTTTTTGTGTCTATGTGTATTCCTGGAATACGGGGTACACTTTTTGTGTCTATGTGTATTCCTGGAATACAGGGTACACTTTTTGCGTCTATGTGTATTCCTGGAATACAAGGTACACTTTTTGTGTCTATGTGTATTCCTGAAATACAGGGTACACTTTTTGTGTCTCTGTGTATTCTTGGAATACAAAACGGCCAGTTTCCGTATTCTATATCCATCTAAGAATTCCATATCAATTCTGGAGGCTGTTCTATGCAATGTAGCAGTGCTTTTTGATGTGTATTAAACACTTTTTGAATCAGATTGGAAAAACTTGAGAAATATATAACAGGCCTTTCACTGGTTTTACAAACCCTGGCAAGCAGATGGGCAGATGGCAGGGTAGCGGGCAAATGGAGATAATTGAAGGCCACGACTTTACCACTATTGCATACCTATAAACAATTTGGTAAACACACCAATTTTATGGTGTAATTGTCTTCTTCTAAAGGTGTTAATTCGCTGAAGGTTTGCTGCTGCGCAGCTTCTGTTTTTGATAATGTTACATGATGTAAAGTGTCCTCGCAATTCAAGTA